>JAGFNQ010004671.1:10595-155861 GCA_024364735.1 Boesenbergia rotunda
GACTTCGAGCACACAAGAACTTGCAGGAGAAGTCGCCCGTAGAAGCCTTCGCAAGAACTCGCACGCGCGTGAAGAAGGGAGACGGAAGAACTCTCTCGCTCGCACAAGGTTGCGCAGAAGAGGGTGTATCGGCGCTAGGGTTCGGGAAAACAAGGTTTCGGCGAGAGTTAATCGGTTGGTGGATCGGTCCACCAACCAAAATTTAATGCGTTTGAACGGATCACCGTTCGATCTGATCGCGTCCAGACCGATCAGGATACAGCCTGATCAGACTGGCATGGTCCTGATCGGTCGGATGACCGATCAGACGCGTGCCTGATCGGTCGGGTGACTGATCAGGATACGATCAGTAGGGTTCGGAGAGAAACCTGAGCTCCCTGATCGGTCTGTGGACCGATCCCCACAGGGTGCCAGATCGGTCCGGAGACCGATCCAGGCTGGCTCAGAATCCTTGGTCAAAAAGTTCGGAGAGTCACTGCTGACTCTCTGATCGGTCTGTGGACCGATCACCACAGGAAGAAGCCGGATCGGTCCAGGGACCGATCAGCCCTATGCCTGATCGGTCCGATGACCGATCAGGGTTCCTGATACGAACTGAAATGTTCAGTTTCAGAACTTCTGAATTTCTCAAACGAGATTTGATGGACTTTGTCGAACTTGTACATGATTCTATGACTAACATTGATCCCTGAATGAGAATCAAAAGTCCTTATAGGTTCAACAAACACTTTGACCCATCCAAATGGAGTCAAACTCAATCAACAATCAATCAAGCAAATTCAACCAAGTTTTGATTCCAACTCCAAATTTCCAATCAAGTTGCCTTGATCGGAATGTCCAAGTATGATCATGGAGCCATATACACATATGTTATGCAATGGTTTTCCCCATACTTGGTCACCACCGTGATTATTATCTCGTTAACTTAATTCCTCAAGGGATGCAATGACATTTTGAGAAATTGAGTTAAACCTAACATCTCACCCCATATCTAGCAAACAAAAACGTTTTGTTAAACCTTATAGTTTGTGTGAGATGTTCCCAAAGTTACCCAATTGTTCCCAAAAATTTCGAAATCATCATGAAGGGTTTTGACCGCAATTTGAACATCATGAAGCGCGACACATTCCCAACTCCCATCTTAGGAAACTAAATTCATTCTCGGGAAGTAGTTTAGTGAAAATGTCAGCTAGGTTTGACTTTGACTCTACATATGAGAGTATGATGTTCCCCCTAGCTACATGATCTCTAATGAAGTGGTGTCTTACTTCAATATGTTTTGTCCTAGAATGATGGACCGGATTCTTGGTTAAGTTAATTGTGCTAATGTTATCACATAACACTTGCACACCCTTGTAACTCAATCCATAGTCCTCTAAGGTGTGAATCATCCACAACAATTGTGATATACTCTCTCCCATGGCGATATATTCTGCCTCGGTAGTGGAAAGAGCAACACAATGTTACTTCCGACTCGACCAACTTACTAAAGACGATCCTAAGAATTGGCAGCCCCCACTAGTACTTTTCCGGTCCAACTTACATCCAGCGTAGTCGGAATCCGTATAGCCCATCAAATCAAAAGATTCGGTACGAGGATACCAAAGACCTACACCAATTGTGCCCTTGAGATATCTCAAAATTCGCTTAACAGCAATTAGGTGAGATTCCTTGGCACAGACTTGATACCTAGCGCACATACCTACAGCAAATAGTATATCTGGTCGGCTGGCTGTGAGGTATAGCAGACTACCTATCATGCTTCGATATTGAGTTAGATCAACAGGTTTACCACTCTCATCATTGTCCAATCTTGTGTTTGTGGCCATGGGAGTGGTTACCTCTTTCGAATCACTCATATTGAATTTTCGAAGCATCTCATGTGTATACTTTGATTGGTGCACATGGATACCATCGCGAGTTTGCTTGATTTCAAGTCCAAGGAAGAAAGTCAACTCTCCCACTAGACTCATTTCGAACTCACTCTCCATGTGTCCAATGAACTCATTTAAATATCCCTTATTGTTGGAGCCACAGATTATGTCATCGACATATACTTGGGCTACAAATATATTGTCACCATCTCTTCGTAGAAATAGTGTAGGGTCTATTTGGCCTCTAACGAAGCCCTTTTCAATCAAGAATGTCGACAACCGCTCATACCAAGCCCGGGGTGCTTGTTTAAGGCCATAGAATGCCTTTTTGAGCTTGAACACGTGGTTTGGATATTCGGTACTCTCAAACCCCGGAGGTTGTTCGACATAGACCTCTTCCCTAATCAAACCATTTAGGAAGGCCGATTTGACATCCATTTGAAATAATTTGAAGCCACGGTGTGCTGCAAATGCAAGCATCAATCGGATGGACTCTAATCGTGCCACGGGAGCATAAGTCTCATCATAATCAAGACCTTCAACTTGACTGTAGCCCTCGGCTACCAAGCGTGCCTTGTTTCTAATGATTTCTCCCTTATGGTTTAATTTGTTTTTGAAGACCCATTTAGTTCCAATAATGGTGGTCTTCTTAGGTCTAGGGACTAAGTCCCAGACTTGACTCCTCTCAAATTGACCTAGTTCATTTTGCATTGCGATAATCCAATCGGGATCATTTAATGCTTCATCAATTTTTCTAGGTTCAATTTCGGAAATGAGGGCAACTTCATTAGCCTCATTCCGGAAGAATGATCTAGTCCTAACCCCTTGATGGATATCTCCAACGATTTGGTCTTGGGGATGACTAGAGGCTAATCTCGTTTGCCTTGGTGTTGGTGGTGCTTCTTGAACAGGTTCACTAGACACAAGTTCAGCCTCAGGATCCGGTTGATCAATGGGTTGTCTAGGTTCACCGTCATCCGACTCATCACCATCAACTACACTTGGAGTTTCATTCAAACTAAGTCCCCTTAGTTCGAGTTGAACTCCTTCTACATTTTCTGATTGGTCAGGTGATTTAGGAATTTCTTCAAAGACCACATCAGAAGACTCTTTAACTAATCTAGTTTTCTTGTTGTAGACTCGGTAAGCTTTACTAACGAGGGAGTACCCGACTAGTATCCCTTCATCAGCCTTTGCCGTGAACTTTCCAAGGTGATCCTTGGTGTTCAGGATGAACACCTTACAACCAAACACCCTAAGATGTTTAACCGTAGGTGGTTTCCCAAACCAAAGTTCATGGGGAGTCTTTCCTAAAAACCTATGAATCAGGACTCTGTTTTGCACATAGCAAGCTGTATTTACAGCTTCGGCCCATAAGTAACTCGGGAGTGAGTACTCATTAAGCATGCTTCGTGCAGCCTCTTGAAGTACACGGTTCTTCCTCTCTACAACACCATTTTGTTGTGGTGTTCTAGGAGTAGAGAACTCATGTCTATAACCTCTTACTTGATAAAATTCTAAAAACCTTTGGTTTTGAAATTCACCTCCATGATCACTTCTAATTGTCTTAATTGTTGATGATTTTTCATTTTCAATTCTTCTACAAAAAGAAATAAAAATATCTAAGGTTTGGTCCTTATGTTTTAAAAAGAAAGTCCATGTATATCTAGTGAAATCATCAATGATAACAAAGCAATATCTACTTCCATTCAATGATATGATGGTACTACAATCAAATAGATCCATGTGAAGTAAATCTAATGCATTGGAAGTACTTACAGCGCTTTTACCTTTATGTGCAGATTTTGTTTGCTTACCCATTTGACACGCATCACATAATTTGTCTTTTCCATACTTGATGCTTGGTAAGCCTCGGACTAGTTCCTTGGTGGCCAACTTCCGGATGTTCTTCATGTTCACATGTGCTAACCTCCGGTGCCAAAGGGTGGACTCTTCTTCTTTTGACATGAGACACTTAGCAAAAGCATTAGTAGCACTTTTAAATGAAACTTGATAGATATTGTCTACTCTTGCTCCTACTAGTACCGTGTCCAAGGTGTCATTTTGTCTAACTAGACATTGACTTGGTTGGAAGTCAATTGTGTAACCCGTGTCACACAATTGACTGACACTTAGGAGATTAAACTTCATCCCCTTGACTAGAAGGACATTTGAGATTCTAAGACATTCGGATATTTGAATGTCTCCTATTCCTATGACCTTAAGGCTACCATTGTTACCAAATGATACATTACCTCTACTTTTCTTGTGAAATGTGATAAACAATGATCTATCCCCGGTCATGTGTTTGGAGCATCCACTATCAACAAACCAAGTTGATAGATGCTCCCCCTCAATCATAACCTACACAATTTGAAAAATAGAAGTCTTAGGTACCCAAACCTTGGGACCTAAAGCATCAACTAAACATGACTTAGGCACCCATGCCTTGACAACTTTCTTTTGGGTTTTGGGTGTCCTAGATTGTCTCATGTCAGTCCTAGACATGAGAGATACAAATGAGGGGTCCTTAGGGCGGTAACCAATGTCGGCCCTATTGTAGACTGCCCTTTGGGCATTGAGGATCATATCTAGGGTCTTAGAGCTATTTGAAAATTTTCCAAGAATATTCTTGAGCTTCTCAACTTCACTCTTCAATGATTGGTTTTCCTCCACTAACTCATTATCATGGATATCACTGATTTCCTCAACCTTAGAGGATTTCAAGCTTACAATCTCATGTTTTAAAGATTTAATTTCATCTTCTAGTAATTCAACATGCAAGTCATCAATGTTATCATCCCTAGAAGCTTTCAATTGATCAATTTCTAATTGCAATGCTTTAACTTTGTTTTTGGACTTCTTAAGCATACTAGTTAAACATGCAATTGCTCTATAGCATTTTTCAAGCTCGAGAGAAGTTACCTCTTCATCATCCGAAGATGATGAAGCCGTGTTTGCGGAGCTTGAAGATTCACCACTGCTCTCCTCTCCAAGAGCCATGAGAGCCACTTGCCTTGTGCTCTTCTCCTCCTTTTCATCATCGGATGAACTAGAGGATGACTCATCCCAAGAAGCCTTCAAAGCCTTCTTCTTCTTCTTGGATCTCTCTTCTTTTCTTTTGGGTTTCTCCTCCTTCTTAAGCTTCGGACATTCATTCTTGAAATGCCCTTTCCTACCACACTCAAAGCAAGATGTATTATTCTTATCAAGTTTGGATTCACTAGTGTTACCTCTCCTTTTGAAACGTCGGTCTCTTCGCATCATCCTCCTCACAAAGTTAGCCATTTCGGATGAAGAAGAGCCGTTGCCATCCTCCTCGGAATTGGATTCGGATCCGGAAGAAGATGAAGATGATGAGACCTCCTTCTCCTTCTTCTTCTCCTTCTTCTTCTTAGTGACTCGATCCCCTGCAACTAAGGCAATCCCCTTCTCCTTGGGGCCTTTGTTAGCCATTTTATGCAATTCCATCTCACAAAATAAGTCATCTAGTTTTACAATAGATAAATCCTTGGAGACTTTGTAGGCATCCACCATGGATGACCACAAAGCATTCCTTGGAAATGCTTTCAAGACATACCTCACAAGGTCGCGATTCTCGACCTTTTCATCAATTGAATGAAGTCCATTAAGGACTTCCTTGAACCGGCTATGGAGCTCACTTACCGACTCATTCTCCTTCATGGAGAGATTTTGGAGTTGATTTAGGAACAAGTCCCTCTTTGCAATCCTAGAGTCTCGGGTGCCTTCATGGAGCTCTATGAGTTTGTTCCACAAGTCCTTTGCACTTGTGAAAGGACCAACCTTGATGAGTTGGTCTTTGTTCATGCCACATTGCAGAGTGACAACCGCCTTCGCGTCGGCTTCACTCTTCCTTGTTTGTTCGGCAGTCCATCTCCATGACTCAAGTTCTTTGCCTTCATCATCCTTAGGAGGGATGAATCCCTCCTTCACCGTGAACCACGTATGGATATCCATCTTCAAATAGTATTCCATTTTTGATCTCCAATATTGGAAGTCGGCGCCATCAAAGAATGGAGGTCGGGTGGTGGAGAATCCTTTTCTCAAGGCCATCTTGTTGAGAACTCTCGGTTGTTAAGCCGTAAACAGAGAACTTCGCTCTGATACCACTTGTTGGGAACAAGATGGCTATAGAGGGGGGGTGAATATAGACAACCACTTTCTCCTTTGAAACTTATCACGATTTCTGCAACTCAAATATCAGTAGCACAGCGGAAAGAGTAGAAAACAGAGTGTGTAGAAAAACAAAACGAAAGCAAAACAAACACGACTAGCAAGATCGCTAACAAGGAGGGTTTACAAGGTTCGGGGATAACTTGCCCCTACTCCTTGGCGTGCCCTTGAGGTGGGCGATCCCTTGATCGTCGGCAGATCAAGCCCCGGTGATCACCGGATAAATCAGCAACCTCCTTCTCGGTGGAGAAACCTCTCCACAGCGTTTCAATCAAATATAAGTGTTTAAGCTCAATGAAACTACAAGAAAGATCTTACTCAAACCCTTGACAAGGACAAGAACACAGCAAGCTTCCTTGAGCTCCACCCAGTGGCGATCTCACGCAAGAACCCTTCCCCGTGTCTTCCCACTGTCGGACTCCAAGCTTCTTGTTCCCTCCTTCAAGTGCTCAAGTATAATGATTGCTTCTCAATAGCTTGCTCAGAATGATTAAAGAACTCAAGAACAGCAAGCTTGTAACACAGGAACTCAGAAGCGCAAAAACTGAAGAACTGAATTGATACCCAACACAACTTCTCTCGTTCCTTTTTGTTTCTCCGCCAAGCGACAGATGATCTCATCTCCAGCAGCCTACCGCTGCCAACGCGCCAGCTACACTGAACCCTAACTGACCTTCCTGAGCTCCCTCAGCCAAGCCTCAGTCAGCAGCTTTAGTCCTGCATCCAGCCGTTGCAACCTGTGTGGAGAAAGGGACAAACCTGCTCCAAGGAAAGCTCTCTTTGACTTCTCCTTGAGTGTTTGAATCCTCCCCTATCACCTGAAACTCAATCAGAGCATTAGAGCAGCAAATCAAGCAGCATATCAAATATCAGAGGAAAGTGGCAGCGAATCGGTTGTGTTCAGACGCGATCAGAGCGTCTGACAGTGCAGTTTGAATTAAAGTGATCGGTCACCGGACCGATCAGAGAGCCTCCTGATCGGTCACCAGACCGATCAGGCTGGTTCCAGATCGATCAGGCTCCGTCCTGATCGATCCCCAACGCTCAATTAGAAATCGCGATTTCTTTGAGATTCTCCTGGACCGATCACCAGACTGATCTCAGGTCGTGGATCGTTCACCAGATCGATCCACCCTTATATTGGGCGATTTCTGAGCTTCGCAGGCTAAGCCTTCTGAACGGTCACCGGACCGATCAGGCAGCATCCTGATCGGTCACCAGACCGATCAGAACCTGACCGGACCGATCAGGCTCCGTCCTGATCGATCATAGAGAGGTGCCTGCGACACTTGATCGTTCTCCGGAACGATCTGCACAGTGATCCTGATCGGTCACCAGACCGATCAGGAGCAGTTCAGCAAGGGAACTCAACCTCACTGCTTACTCCCTGATCGGTCACCAGACCGATCAAGAGCCAGTCAATGGGTGAAACGCATACTCCCTGATCGGTCACCAGATCGATCAGGAGCAACACAGTAGGTTCCCAACCTCACTGTGTGCTCCCTGATCGGTCGCCCGACCGATCAGTCATCGCTAGATCGGTCACCAGACCGATCCACGAAGGAGCAGCGTGCCAGAATCCCTGATCGATCACCAGACCGATCCAGAGACTCAAACTCAGCCCTCCAAGCTAAGTTTCCATCCACCTTAGCCCTCCAAGTTAAGGATTTTCCATCTAACTCTCCAAGTTGGGAATTTACACCTAACCCTCCAAGTTAGGACTTTTCACCTAGCCCTCCAAGCTAGGACTTTTCACCTAGCCCTCCAAGCTAGGACTTTTCACCCAACCCTTCCGAGTTAGAACATCATCCAACCTAGCCCTCCAAGCTAGACACCTGACCCTCCAAGCCAGGACTTTTTCACCTAATTCTCCAGGATGGGAATTTGCACCTAACCCTCCAAGTTAGGACTTTTCACCTAGCCCTCCAAGCTAGGACTTTTCACCTAGCCCTCTAAGCTAGGACTTTTCCAACACCTAGCCTCCCAGACTAGGATTTTCAACACCTAACCCTCCAGGTTAGGATTTTCCATCACCTAGCCCTCCAGACTAGGATTTTCCATACCATGCCTGATCCCCAATCAGGACTTTCCAACACCTAGCCCTCCAGACTAGGATTTTCCATACCATGTCTGATCCCCGATCAGGACTTAATCATAATCAACATGATCAACCAAAACTTAAAATCGATGTCAACACCAAAACAACAATCAGGGACAGACTGCATCAACACTAGGGTGCCTCGAGTGATTCCAGACCTCTGATAATGAACTGTTGGGTTGCAATGGTTGCATATAAAGTTCCACATTGAAAATGTTAGGACCGGTAGGCGAGCTGGAGGAGAGGGGGGTGATTAGTTCCGATATTTGTTCAGTGAAGATTTGTCGCAGCAGAAACTTGAGCAAGCACTGACACATTCGTTTTACTTAGTATCCACCTCCTTGAGGTGAGTAATCCAAGGATCCACTCTTCCTCACTCTCTCATACACTATGAAAGATCTCCTTTGTTGAGGGGGAGAAGCCTCGTACAAGCTTACAAGAAGAAATACAATCAAGAGAAAGCAAATACAAAAGCAATTTTACAAGATTTACACAAATGAGCTCTCTTTTCTTTTCTTGCTTTCTTCTAGCTAGGAATCGCCTCTAGAACCTTGGAAATACAGCAGCACTATGCTCCAAGACTTTTCTTGAAATGGCGATTGAAGGAGAAGAAGAGATGTGAAGCGAAGCGCTTCAAACCTACGTGAAAACCCTATTACTCAATTGATTGTCACGTCAGATATAGCCGTTTAACGACTAGTTTTTAAAGCTTAATCAATTAGCCAATCTATCAAAAAGATTTTAACTGATTGCTGAATCAATTCAGCACCTTTCTGTGCTTTTGCGCAATACAGTCATAATCAATTACGACCCTCCTTAATCGATTGCCCAATCGATTAAGAGGATGTTGAATCGATTACCTAATTGATTCAGCATATTTCTATTCTCACGAAAAACTAGTGCCAATCGATTGTTCCAACCCTAACTTGTGTGCACAAGTTTAGGGTTCCCTTGCCTAACCCCAGTTAACCATGACCTGTTAGGACTTCCGCACCAAGTGTCCGATCAAACCTTTCACTGACTTGGACTTTCCCTTACCTAGTTCCTAACTAGAGCTTTTCTCATACCAACGTGCTATCTTTCCAATCCACCTGGACTTCACTTAGTCCCACTAGGTGTGCCTAGTCCCACTAAGACTTCCCCCGTGCCAACGTGTGACCTCCCCGATCCACCTCGACTTCGCCTAGTCCCACTAGGACTTCTTTTTGCCAGCATGCGATCTCCCCGATCCACCTGGATGTCACCTAGTCCCATTAGGTGTGCCTAGTGTTGGGTTCTCCCGGCACCAAATCTCAAAAATGCAGTAGAAACAAGAACCCTCAAGTGATCCATGCGATAGAAAACTCGTACAATGTTCATCTATCTAATAGATCTATCTAATATGTATACCTTTGGAGCGTGCCCTTTGCTTATCCCGCTCATCCAAGATGCGCCGGATCTCTTACACGTTCAAGCGTCCGTGCCTCTATTCGTATCCACATGGACACAATCTCTCAACTTCGGGAGAACTACCTTAGTTGTGCTAGCAACTTGAGGTAGCTCGCAGAACACCAAGAACCCTACAATAGGGTTTCGGCCAAAAGAGGAAGATGAGGGAGGGAAGAAGAAAGGGTAGAAGCTTCCATCCAAAGTCACAAGGCCCTCTTTTATACTCATCCCATGAATATGAAGAGGTTTGTGTCTCTTTGACTTCCTTCATTAATACCAATAAAGATCACATCTTTTCACGTGACTCTTTATCTTTTCCCATGCAAGAAAAGAATCTTTTCTTTTCCCTTTATTAAACACTTTAATGAATTTCCCTTTTAATCCCGACCAGGCCTCTCGGGCTTCCGACTAGGTCTCCCAAGCAAGTTGCCAAGCTTCCGACCCAGTCTGCCGAGCCCCGAGCCCCGACCCAGTCTACCGAGCTCCCAGCTTAGTCTGCCAAGTGACGAGCTCCCGACCCAGTCTGCCGAGCTCCTAGCTCAGTCTACCGAGTGTCGAGCTCCCGACCCAGTTTGCCGAGCTCCTATCTCAGTCTGCTGAATTGACCTCCCAAGTTCCTAACTCGGGCGCAGATCCCCCGAGTTCCCAACTCGGGCTCAGATCTCTCGAGTTCCCAACTCGGGCTTCCCGAAGCATCATATCCTTAGTGTGTGACCCAATAGGTTCTCGTGACGTTGGCAATGTGCCTAAAACCTTTAAACACATAAGCAATGAGCGGCATCTAGCAATACATCATTGCTACCCAAGTAACTAGAAAAGTCAAGATCTGACTAAACCTCCGTGACTATGATAATATATGACCTTGTCCTTCTATCCTTGATATCTAGATTGACCAATGAGGCATAGACCGTGTAATCCTCAATCAATCTTGTGTTTCTTGATCCATGAGTAGACTCACTCAAACAAATGAACTCAATATCTCATATTGACTCATTTGAGCATGACCATGCGTTTCAGTAGTCCTACTCGATCAAGGGGCCCACAGATATCACTCCCGTCATATGGGAGGGATAGATCACATCTACATCACTCACATCCCTCCGCATAATTCATTACATACCCAGTGATCGTCTTTATAGTCCACCCTGTTACGGGTGACGTTTGACGATACCAAAGTACATAATTCCTTATGTAGGGAACCGTGGTGACTTCAGGTCTAAGAACTATTCATACCAATAGTCACATGAGAAAGTTTATGACACTCATATGACAATCTATGAAACTTTCACTTGGCGGGTCAATTCAGTACATATTCTCCAATATATACTCATGTGTCAACTTGATATCACATATCCATGACTTGTGAGCTCAAGTTATCAGTCAACCTACATGCTAGTCTCCATGCATTAATATTGTCCTTGAATATTAAAACTTGACTAGGAATGGTTTAGAGTAGTGTTTTCTACATCATCTCACTATCGATTCAACCAATCGATATAATGTAGATAAGAACCTACTACCCAAGGACATTATTATACTTAGTTATTTGGCACAAATACAAAGTAAGTATAATAACCAAATATGCCTTTATTAATAATATAATATGATACAAAATGTCCCTAGTCAATCATCACATAATTAGCTCTAGGTCTCATACTAACACCTAGTCCCACTAGGACTTTTCCCGTGCTAGCGTACAATTTCCTCGATCCATCTAGACTTCATCTAGTCTCACTATGTGTGCTTACTCTCACTAGGACTTCCCCCGTGCCAGTGTGTGATCTCCCCAATCCACCTGGACTTGCCTAGTCTCACTAAGTATGCCTAGTCCCACTAGGACTTTTCCTTGGCCAGGGTGCAATCTCCTCAATCCACATAGACTTCACTTGTCCTACTATGTGTGTCTAGTCCCACGAGGACCTTTTTTGTGCCAGCGTGTGATCTCCCTTATCCACTTAGACTTCACTAGTCAAGTCTCTAGTCAACCTTGACCCACTTGATTCATACAATGTTCAAACTTCATTGTCAAACATCGAAACTCAAGATCACTCGAGCCTAATCAAACTAGGTCAACCCTGACCTAACGAAGATTGCACCAACAGAAAACACATAGAAAAGTGTTGAAGCAATCTAGGTGCCCTAGGTTTTGATGTTTACGCAAAGGTTTAAGTTAGGTTTATTGGTATTTGATATGCATTAAGAGTATACAAGATATAGGCACAACAAGGAAAGTCTAAGTGGGATCAGGGCAAAGGATAACCTGACAACAAGGATTGAGACAGAAAAAAGCTCCAGAAGGCAAGTCATGAAGGATGGAGAGGCATCCAAGGGATGCAAGGTTGATGGAGAAGGCTAGAAGGCTAAGTCTAGGTTGGTCGGGCGAGGACGAGTGTAGAGTGATTGTACTCGAGGCTAAAGTCTTAGGTTTAGGGTTTGGGCAGTCGATTGCTGCTATGAGCAATCGACTGGTAGAGGTCACAGAAAGATCAGTCGATTGATCTTTCTATGCAGTCAACTGTATTAGTGCAATCGACCCAAGTTTGATCGGTACGATCATGGATTTTATTGTGTGTGACAATATGATTAAGTTAGGCTTTCATATTGGTTTGATGTGAGTGTTAGAGTTATGCAGGACTTGGTAAACCACACATAAGGAACAACGGAGTAAAGTCATCCGAGAGATAAGAGCCAAAGGAAAAGGACTTCAAAGAGCAAACCAAGGAAGTAGACTTCAAAGGGCATACATGAAGGATGGCATGGAGACAAGTCGCAGGCTTGTATGTATCAGAGGGACGATAGCCAAAGGAAGATAACTTCAAGGGGTGAGCTAGGGAAGTGGACTTCAAGGCATATGCGAAGATGGACTTCGGAGAGGTTAAGAGTGAATTTGTAAGCTGGGTAGTCGACTGGCAAGGGAAGCAGTCGACTGGCAGCGCTGAGAGAAAATTCACAGAAAGATCAATCGACTGGGGTTGGACACCAGTCGACTGGTTTGTTCGAAAACTAGCCGTTTGGCTAGACACCAATCGACTGGTCCTAGTGGCAATCGACTAATGTCGGGGCTGAGTTATTTTGTTAACAACTCTCTTCTCTATTTAAGAGAAAGCTTTGAGACATGAAGAGGTTAGGGATTTTGATTGTAAAACCTTCTTGTTGTGTGCCCAAAGCTTCCAAAGCCTACTCTCTTCCTCACACTCTAAGTCCCATCTTGTAAAAGGGGAAGAGATCATCTTGTGAGGGTTTCTCCACCTTCAAGCTTGATTGAAAAGGAGAAGAACATAGTGAAGCTTGATTGTGTGGGTGTGGATCGTTGGATTAGTCACCTCAAGGAGGTGGAGACCAAGTAAATCAAGGGAGTTAGCATTGTCTTAATTGTTAATTATTTTTGGCTATCTTTCTCTTGTGTTTTAGCTAACATTTTGTAGGAAACATCCAAGAAAAACTATTCACGCCCCTCTAGCTAGACGTAAAGGTCCTAACAGACTAGTGTCAGCTGAATTCGAACGTTGGGTTATAACGTTTGAATTTGACAGTTGGTAGTCGACTGGTGTTGGCTGGTTTAAGAGAGCTTGGCTTGGCTGGGCAAAGGTTGACAAAATAAGCTTGGTTAAAGCTTATTAGTAGTCAATAAGTGCTTAGCTGTCCTTGCGAGTTTATGGCGAGATTTTTCCACCCACAAGGAGCTACACGAGCTAGCCAGAAGCTTTCCGGGGAGTCATCCACCGACGGATCAGGATCGTCCACCGTATGGATAGCCGTGAAATAGGAGTGTCATCTTCGAACCACGTAAATCGATTTGTCTCTTCTTTGTGTTAGTTTTAGTTTATTTGTATTCCGCGTGTGCGCTAACATTGTAGGAAGAGAACCGACAGATTTGGGGTCAACGTCTATTCACCCCCTCTAGCCGTACGATCAAATCTCAACAAGTGGTATCAAAGCAAGGTCGCTCGTCTACAGTATAATCGCCAGGAGAGCAAAGTGCTAGAGGAAGATGAATTCGGAAGGTCCGCTAGGATGCTCGGATACCACCTCCATACGATCGAAACGATTTCGATTATTAGGGGAAGCGGTCAAAGACTTGGTTCCAAATGAATTGGGACCATTGGACCGCATTGGAGGTTCCATTCGAAGCTCCGACAGACAAAAATGGGAAGCATCTCCAACCTCGATATTGGAGCAAGGAACAAGAGGAAGCGGAGTCAGATAAGGAGGTAACGAGAATTATTTTAAATTTATTACCTTCTTATATTGTGTCACGTGCAGGTGAATACAAGAATGATCATAAGCTATGGAGTAAGGTGATGTTCTTCATGAGAATTCTACACAAGGACAAGAAGTGGAGGAGCCAAAGGATAATGGCTCATTGGTCCAAGAGGAGGAGAAAGACCAATCAAAAGTTGAATCGAGTTCAACATCTGAAGAAAAGGAGGAAGTGAAATCGTCCACATCCTCAAGCGAGGAAGAAATAGAGCAATCTAGGGTGGAGGAAATCTTGGAAACTCAACCCTCAACCTCAACTACCAAGAAGAGTAGGAAATCATACATCAAATGTTTTGAGTGTGGGAAAATGGGACACTACAAGAGTAGGTGTCTTTCACTCAGAAGGCAAAGGAGGTAAACCCTAAACCCGATAAAGTTCATTTGAAAACTAATATAGGTTGTAGGGATGGAGTCAAGGATAAGAAGCATATAATTTGCTTCATGTATGGTGAGCGTGGCTACTACCACACAAAATGTCTAAGAAAAAGAGAGCTTAAAAAGCTAGGGCATTTGAAGAAATTGAAAAAGAAGATGAGCTCAAGTTAAGGGGGAGCTTCAAATGTAAAAAGGAAGGTAATCACTTATTTAAAATTTAATCTAATTTACAATTCTTATATGCTTGTTAAAAATAATGTAGATTATTTACCCAAGCATAATCATGAATTTAGGTATAATGATGGAAATAAGGTTAATAAGGTAGATAACTCTAGGAAACCATTATCCACGGCTAGACCCAATAAGACCCAAACTACCATCTCTAAGGGGAGGAAGGTAGTAAATGATCAAGTCATTAATCCCAAGAAGAGGAGATATATGCCTAGAAAAGTGGGTAGGTCTAGGAATGTCCAAGATGGATATATTGACTCTAGAGTTAGAACCCTAGAATTAGAAAATTAAGTCTTGAAGGCAAGACTTGAGAAAATAGAGAGAGTTTTAGATAGGTTCATTATTGGATCTAGGAGACTTGACATGTGTTTGGGTAGTTAAAAATCCAAAAATATCAAACTAGGTACCTCCAAAACTAAAAGAATGTCAAATGTTAAAAAGGCACAAGACATTGGTAAGGGAGGAGTAATCAAGGACAAGGTGTCCAAGATTAAGAAGGTAAAGGTTACGGGCCAAGTGTCACCGGAGGTACATCGGTATGGTCTAGTAACTATGGATGAATCACCTAAGGAGGTGGCTAAGGCTAAGATCTCAAGGGGAGTTCAACGAGTCAAATTGAGACCTATAATAAATGGATCTATGGAGAATATCTCCTAGAAGTCTAAATCGACCATGAAGTATGTCAAAGGATTTGGAGACGGACTTGAGTGTCAATCCTTGAAGGTTAATACATGCTGATACATACTGAATTATTTTCAGCAAAGTCGAAAAGTATTCTAATCATGTCAAACTTGTGTATAATCTTATGGAGGTTAATACACAATGCTTTTGGTCATTAGAAGATAAAGAATCCAATAATTGGGATATTGTTGGAGCTCTTTTTGATGTATGACAACGAAGAAGTGTCAGGTTTAAGTGGGAAACTAACACACCTTTGCAAGAAATCAAAGCTCAAGGAAGAATTAAGTGAAGGGGAGCAATGGTTGCTATTTGTTGTCAAAGGGGGAAAAGTACCTTTGAAAGGAAATCAAACTCAAGAGGGAGCTTAAGTGAAGGGGGAGCCTAAGGTTAGGTTCCATGATTTTTGCTTTGTTATTGTTTCCCTAACTTAAACGGGTTGTCAAACATCAAAAAGAAGGAGACTGTTGGAGCTATCTAGGTGCCCTAGGTTTTGATATTTGGGCAAAGGTTTAAGTTAGATTTATTGGTATTTGATATGCATTATGAGTATACAGGATACAGGTACAACAAGGAAAGTTCATGTGGGATATTGGCAAAGGAAAATCCGACAACAAGGACTGAGGCCGATGAAAGCTTAAAAGGCAAGTCGTGAAGGATGAAGAGATATCCAAGGGACGTAAGGTTGATGGAGGAGGTTAGAAGGCTAAGTCTAGGTCGTCGGGCAAGGACGAGTGTAAAGTGATTATACTCAGGGCTAAAATCCTAGGTTTAAGGTTTGGGCAGTCGACTGCTGCTGGGAGCAATCGACTGGTAAAGGTCACAGAAAGATCAGTCAGTCGATAAGTGTCGGTTGAATTCGAACGTTAGGTTGTAACATTCGAATTCGATAGCTGGCAGTCGACTGGTGTCAGTACCAGTCGACTGGTAATGGATGGATCAGGAACGAGCTCTATTTAAGATAGCTCAGTTTGGCTGAGCAAAGGTTGACGAAATAAGTTTGGTTAAAACTTATTAATAGTTTACAAGTACTCAGGTGTCTTTGCGAGTTTGTGGCTAGGTTTCTACACCCACAAGGAGCTACACGAACTAGTCGGAGGTTTTCCGGGGAGTCGTCCACCGACAGATCAGGATCGTCCACCTTACAGACAGTCGTGGAGTAGGAATGTCATCTCCGAACTATGCAAATCGGTTTGTCTCTTCTTTGTGTTAGTTTTAGTTTATTTGTAGGAAGAGAATCGACAGATTTGGGGTCAACGTCTATTCACCCCCCTTTAGCCATACGATCAAGTCTCAACAAAATGATCATGAATTTATAAGGGAAAATATCCCATTAGTATTAGGCCTTTTGGATAGAACCTAAGAGTAAAATCATGAGGGCTTAGACTCAAAGACATAATATCATATCATTATGGAAATATCTAAATTTCTTCGTCCTTATAATTGGTATTAGTGCTAGGTCGCTCTTCACCGGACTAACCACAAGAAGAAGGACGAGCCAGAGACATGATCCAGATCGAACTATGTGAGTGAAACCTTGAACGAAGTAAGGGAGGCCCTGAGTAGGTCAAGAGTGACCTGATGCTCGAGGAGAGACACAAACTATAAGAATAATTGGTGGTTTTTCGTTTGAGGGGAGATTATTGGGTTGTAATGGTTGCAAACAAACAAAGTCCCACGTGAAAAACATATGGAAAGGATCATGGAATTTATAATAGAAAAATATCTCCATTGGTTCAAGGCATTTTGGATAGAGTCTAAGAGCAAAATCATGAGAGCTTAGGTCTAAAGTGAACAATATTATACTATTATACAGATATTTAAATTTCTTCAATCCTAACACAAATATTTTGATGTATTATTTTGGCTCTTATACTTATCATTTTTACCTTCCGAGATGCTTAATTTCGTGTTTATATTATGTTTTGGAGTATGAACTTATTTTGAACTTAATTATAATTTTTCTACATTATGATATTATTTTTATATTTTAAATTTAGTTTTTTAAGAAATCCAAAAAACCCCATCAATCGAATTCAATTCAGACCAATTTTGACTTGATTTGAAGGGAAAAAAAAAGTCGGAGATCAAATTTGGAACATCTAGGCCATTGATCGAGATCAAAACATCGAAGGGTTTAGGGTTCGTTAAGAGCTCCAATTCAATTTGGATCTAAACAAGAATGGAGCCGAATCCTTAAAGACGGCAAACTCCTCGACCCAATTTCGAAGCCAATTGGAAACCTTATTGGATCCGGATCTTTCCCATTAACCCAACACCTCAACTCGATCCATCAAGAAACCCTTCTCCTCATCTCACATGAATCACTTACTGAGGCCAGATTCTTCGCGCCGACGCCCGGAACCCGACGCTGCCCCTCTCCTCCATCCACCACCAACAAAGGCCGGCGGTCCACCTCCATCTCACCACCGTCGGTGGGCCATCCATCCCTTCTCCCCCTCCACTCCATCTTCTCCTCCTCCCCCTCTCCCGGTTGCGAGAGGTTCCGTCCGACGCCCACGCTGCACCAACGCACCATCTTCTTCCCAAGCCTTCGACGCTGCCGGATCTCCAGACCTCATCTCCTCCTCTTCGGTTTAGAAGAGGAAAGGGCAGATCCTTCGATTCCGGCAGCCCCATCTCCTTTGTTGCAACTCCTCTTCGGGTTTGAACAGGAGAGTGCATCTTCATTGCATCCGGCTGCCCCATCTTCTCCGACAGCAAATCTTCTCTTCAGGTTAGAAGAGAAGAGTTCGTTCTCCATCATCCCAGCAGCCCCGTCTCCGCCAAGTCCTCTGTCACTCCGTCTTCCGGTTAGCAGAGCCTTCACCCGTCCGCCGACCATCCGAGCTTTGGGTTGTTTTGTTTCTTGAATTGATTGTTGATGTTTGTTAAGTGCGATTGATTCCCCATGTTTGAATTGCATGTACTTTGTATAAATTGTTTCATGCATACAACTTGTTCGGTGAATTATCTCAACCAGTTGTTAGGCTTAATTTGATACATTTTACTTGTTTAATTCTTGCTTTGTTTTGTTCTTCCAATTTATTTAAGTTTTTGTTCTTCATTAGGTTAGCTGCTCCATTTTTTTTTAATGCTTAATTTATGTTGCTTTTTGATTTCCTTGAATCAATTAGATTTCTTCACTGACATTATTTTTCATTTATTAGGATCCCCGTCAGAAAAAAAACCAAAATCACAAATAACAGAATCTCAAGATTAACATTTAATCGATATATTCTTTGGAAGACGACCCAAGTTATCTCTATGCTATATTGGCATAGAGATATTCGATAACTTCATTGTATTTGATATTCGTGGTATGATACTCAAGCTATCAGCACCTGTAATCTATCCAAGCGCTTGGAATCCATCCAAGGCGCCTGGAACCTTCCAACACATGGAAACTTCTCTAGGAGTCTTGAATTTCATTTAGGTCATTTGCTTTAGCTATCTGTATCATAGAATTAGCACACAATCATAATATAAAAGCATATATAAAAATAATTTGATAAACTTGGAACTGTCTGGTCCTGACTTTTGAATTTTCAATAAAATTTTAGGCCGGACCGATATCTGCCCTTCCCTTTTAAGGGATCGCGCTCTCACCAACTCCTTTTAGGGAATGCATTCTCACCTATTCCTTTTAGAAGATTTTACCTGACTTGTCAAATATTTGACCTTCAGATTTGTTTGGACTTTCTGATTTTAACTCTTAGGACTTCCTCTCAATGTGGTGTCCTCTAAACCCATCAACCTTCTAGACGTCGATCAGGTTTTCTAGACTCGCCTAAACTTCCTGTCTGATATACTTGATACGCTAAGTCTTTGTCTAGTAT
Source organism: Boesenbergia rotunda (assembly GCA_024364735.1). NCBI lineage: Eukaryota > Viridiplantae > Streptophyta > Magnoliopsida > Zingiberales > Zingiberaceae > Boesenbergia > Boesenbergia rotunda. The sequence goes on from JAGFNQ010004671.1 coordinate 29,573, forward strand.
CCAGTCTAGCAGACCTATTAGGATTTTTCTCTTGCCTAGTATCCACTAGGATTTTTTAGTTGAGGTAGCTGCATTTTTAGTTAACCTCATTAGACCATAACATAGATTGATTTTGAATTTTTCATCAATATCAAAATCAAATTTGATTATCTGAGGTTCCCTACACCATAGAGGATCAAAATTAAGTTTGATTATATGATGTTTTCTACATCGTAGAGGGATTGAGCTCTGAGCTCGAGTCTAAGATTGAGATGGATGTTGGCTAATGAAGCTGAAACATAGACGGAAGATGTCATGATCTGAGATTAAGAAAGGAATCGGACTCTGAGCCCGAGTCTGAGTCTGGGATGGATGTCGGTTAGTGATGCTAAAACATAAACAGGAAAATATCATAATTTAAAATTGAGTCAAGGAGATATCCAGTTCTCAGCCCGAGCCACAGAGGATCCTGATGGTCTAAAATCGGGGCCCGAATGATATAGACATATGAGATTGTGATGTAATAGTTTACTTGTTACCGATAAAACTTGAATCGTTTGAGGTAAGTATATTGATTCCCTTAGGATTACGCTCGACTCCTCTTGATTTTAACGGAACAGCTCATCGAGACTTTCGATACATAGGGGGTGGAGGATTCCGGCACATCAATATATATAATATATTTACACAATTAAGACCCATTTAATTAATTTCCTCTACGTAAACGCCGTCCGTCAATTAGTTCTTCCTTAATAATATATTAATTCTACGTGGTTAGCACATCGGGGAGAGTGGAATGGGCGCCCAGAATCTTGCCGCCCACGTCGGGGAAGCACTCGCAGCCGGGCAAGGGACCGACCCTCCCGTCTTGCTCCACCGCCAGCGGGTACTGCATCAGGTGGCCCTTCATCTGCTTTATCTCCGGCGAGGCGTAAGAGTGCCAATTGTCCTGTGCGAGATTGTTGACGTGCCTGACGCATTCAAGGCTCTGCGGCTCCCGAAAGCAGTCACTCAACCCGCCCATGTGTTCCGCCCAAAGAGACATTCTGTACCCGTAAACCTATATACATACATTCCACCAAATATCATCTCTTTTCTCGTCTGTAGTGTACGTACGTACCGTCCAAAGAGACCATGCATGAAGATTAAGAGACCATGCATGAAGATTAAGAGACCATGCATGAAGATTACTGACCTGTCCGCGAGGATGGCCATGCCTGGAGGCCCAACTGTAGTGTGGCTGATACGCACCCATTGCGATCTCAGTGTCCCTGGAGCCCTCCATGGATCTTTGGTTAATGTTTGCCGATCCAATGATCACGGCCTCATCGTCCACGATCATGCCTTTTGAATGAACATAAATCATGAATCTACGGAATTTCTGAGACAGACGCTGCAGCTAGCCAGAATTAAGTTTGAAATTTTAATAATTTGCATGAGATCGATAGATCTGTCATATATAATTAGCATAATATATATATACGCCTGAGGAGCGTTTTCTTGATTAGTGTTACTTGATTGCGTTTGTTTCAGAAGGGGTTCGCACTTGCCGAGACAGTAGAAGTTCAAGTAGTCCTGAGGGTGCTTGGTTTCAGAGAGACCTGCTGCTTCTTTGAGGGCATCTCCGATGACTTTGTACATCATCGATATTGTTTGCCCCTAGAACGATATATCTATACAGATTTAGTCATCATGATCTAATTAATGCACGATATATATATATATATATAGGAAGAATTTAGAAGATGGATCGACCTGCCAGAAGAGTATTTCTTGCACGGCGCCACTGGTGGGAATTCCCTCGGGCCACATTGGCACCACGATATAAACTGCAAATCGTTCTTTGGCCTTGATTTTGCTCACAATTTTCAGGGTCAACTCCATGGGTATCAAATTATCAGCACCTGCATTTTTGTAGGACGGCCAAAAGTAGGAAGAGCCAATGAAGTATTGGTTCTCTATGTAGATGAAGTGCTGGGCTGCTCGTATTGCTTTAACGTACGCAGTGTGTATGCTTTTGTCTATCTTCAAGTTCTTGGCGCAGACGAGATTCTGCAACAAGGAATTATAAAGACAGTTTGAGAAAGGCAATGCCGATCGAGGCCTCAGATCGTTTTATGAGAAATTGCAGACTGACCATAGCCTCTGCTTGCTGCACTACTTTTGGGAATCCTTTCACCGACCCTGAATCGATTGACCGGAAAATCTGGAAACCGGTTGTAGTTGAATAAATACGTGCGTGGAGTTAGAACTGAAGAAGAAGAAGAAGAAGAAGAAGAAGAAGAAACCTGGACGTGCCAATTCTGTGGATCATTTTCAGTGGAAGATTGGGTACCAGACTCGTAGGCAGAAGGAGAAAGAATCCACGAAATCCTTTCGATCTTAAGCAAGGCATCATCATTCCAATGTGTCACTTTTCTCAACTTGAAATCTCTCCATTTCGTAGCTTTTCTCCACCTCTGTTCAAAATTCGTCAATATATCATGAGCCGCTGGACCTTCAACTTTACAGTGTAAATCATGCCACGGCTGCCTGGGGCCTTGGTTATTATTGCCCTATATCCTCAAATCGTCAGTCAAAACTCGATCATAACAACCATGAATTCATCTTAGATTACTCACTTGAAATGTAGGGTTGTGGATGTCCTTGCGGAAAACAGTATCAAGATCACCGAAGAGCCTATGCTCGGGAGTGTCGTAACGACCGTCGCACAGATCCAGTCCGCCGATGAAAGCTGTTACTTTCCGGTTGTTCCCATTCGCATGGGTGTCCATGATAACACATTTCTGATGGTGCGTAAACAGAGTTCCGACGACCTATATATATAAAGAAAAGTCTCAGCTATTGGATGAAGAATGAAGTTAATTAAAGAGTATGTATGGCATACATGTTGCTTGAAAATGCTCAGCTTGTTGCTTGCATAGCGAGGAGCCAACACACAATGCACGTTTGAATGCTTAAAGAACTTGCGAGTTTCTTCATCATGCGTGTGCATGACACCGTCCTGCAATGTCGAATTAGCCACGTACACGATGACATTGGCCTCACACTAGCTAGCTAGCTAGATCTTTATTAGATATTGAAATCGTCGTATATCTATCCTTACTGTTTTCAGAAGAAACTTGTCGTGCGAAGTCTTGTCGTCCCAAATCAACATCACCACGCGAACCTCTTCCTGCGTCTTGTACTTCAAAAGCTCCCCGAGAGTCAACTCCCCGCCCTTGGCCGGCACCGGCCGCGTTGGCTCCCTGACGAGCTTCACCCTGTGGTAGAATGACCATCCGACTATGTAGATGAAGTGATGAGCTTCCACGATCGCATGGCACATGTCCTCCCAGCACTTGCTGTGCTCGAAGAACTTGCCGTTGTCTAATTCAATCTCAGGCAGCATGCTGTCCGGGACATGAGCATCTTGGTAAAGGGTGATTTGGCCCCGTCTGTGAAGAGGGAAGTATGCATTGGGCACGCCGGTATACTCTGGACCCGCACCGATCCCATCTCTATACAAAGGGTTGCCGTCGATGCTCTTGAACTGCACGCTCAGGTGAAGATCTGGATATGGCTTCGTGGCCACCCCGCTGTGATCGATCACGGGAAACCACCCGGTGAGCGGCTCCCCCGACAGGATTCTCTCCACGGGGATCGTCGCTATACCGATCATTTGGGCTCCGAACACATCGTTGTCCTTCACCTGGAACTCGATTTTGTCGGTGGGGTGAGCCACGGGCACGCAGAAGTGCTCTTCCCATTTCGGGTCTTCGCTGTTGGGAATCACTCTGGTCTGCGCTATCGTTGCACCGGCGACACAGACGGAGACGTAGGGGTCGCTGGTGATCATCTTGCTCATTCCTCTGTGGCTGCTCTCCGAGTGCCGGCGAGGCGCCGAGCAGGCTCCGTACATGGTGAAACATTTCCTCATCCTCTCCGTCATGAGATCCATATTGGGAAGCGATCTGGCTTCCAAGATCCAGATGTCCAGGTCCCCATGCAAGAACTTGAATCTGCCGGCATCATATGACCTTTTCCCCATTCCTGCCTGTAACAGGAATCCAGACCAATCTAAACTACCATCACCTGCATGCTCTCGTGCATCTTATCTTGTCTGTCTCTGGGTGTTGTCGATATGCTGATGAAGAAATTGATTGCCGGAAGGAGATGATCAGTAGACAAAGAAAGAGAGGATAGTCTATAGAAAAAAACTATATAAAAAAAAAAACACTTTTAATCAGGGGAGGAGCTTGCTGTTGGTGGAGCGGTTATTTCGGTTACATGGAAAACACCCACCGCTAGAATGAATCCCATAACTCCTCCAACGATGGGAATGTAGTAAAAACAATTGAAAAAAAAAATGATGACGATGATATTAGACATAACCTTCTAGAGGGACTTTTTAGATGCTGAAATTTTAATTAAAAAAATAAAGAATTTAAAATGTTCTGTAAAATTAAATGTAGTTGAACATTTTGCATATAATTGCAATTCCTAGAAACAAAAATGAAGATTAAAAAACTAATTCAACAAATTTATCTAAATTTAAAAGAAATATAATTAGTAATAGTTGGGAAGAAATTTATACCACTATTCTTTGGAAATTAAGAGTATGTCAATATTATCCAACTATCTATTCACTCTCGTGTTGATAGTTTTAACCGAATCGCGCCGCAATACCTTTAAATTTTAATTCCCTTTGTATATACTGGTTTTATTATCCTACACGCTCATCCCTGAGCAACTTAAAAAAAATGGAACCACTATATTAGTGGTCCCTCAGGCCACCCACTATTATTAGGAGGGAGATAAAGCGGGAAATCACAATTGGCAAGTGACTGAGCGGGTCTACAGAGGCTGTGAAGTCCTCTGTTGAGTTCTGACTCCCTGACCACTAAGCCTTATCCCAATGACTCCCTGACCCTTCATGCTGATTTTCAAACATTGATGGCTGCTAATTGGGAATCTGATCAGTGGTAGGAGAATGGAGCACGGTGCAGTTTAGACTTAAACGGAAGCTTAATCAATTGAAGCCAGAACTCAAGCGTTTGAATCATCAACATTTTCAGCATATTAATGAGAAGGCAGCTACTGCCTTGGCTTATTTGTAGCAATNGAAGGATGGAGGTTTATCTGAAGACCGACATGGATCAGTGGTTTGCAGTTCAAACAGGCTACACACCGCCAATGGATGAGGGAAATAATGCTCCACTAGGCCCGACAGATGGAACTCGGAGATGAAGAAAAAGGCTCAGACCGAGTTCAAAGCCAGAACACCCTCCAGTGCGGACTTACCAAAGAGGAGCTAAACAGAATTGGACCAACTGACTCAGCAAAGGAGCTATGGGACAAATTAATTGAACTACATGAAGGCACCTCTGATGCCAAGGTAACAAAAAGGGATTTACTTTTAAATAAGTTATTTAATATAAAAATGCAGGAAGGAGAATCTGCAAGTCAACTCCACGCCCGGATCAAGGACATACTGAATGGACTCCACATGATCGGGGCACAAACAGGAGAACCGGGACATCATAAGGTACGCTTTAAATGCATTCCCTAGAAATTCACTATGGGCATCTATTATAGATGCTTATAAAATTTCTTGGAACCTTTCTAAAATTAATTTAGATGAATTGTTTTGTGAATTAGAACTGCACGAACAGACTAACGCCAAGGCCGAGAAAGGGCTAGCTTTATTTGCAGGTTCACCAAAAGAAGCCAAATCAAAGAGAAAAGTCCAAGAAGAACCTGAAGATGAGTCAGGCTCTGATGAAGAAGAACAACTGGTGAACTTGGTAAGAAAAATGTTCACCAGAAGGAAGAACAAATTTTCAAAGAAAGATATTCAAAAGGTAGTGAAGCCCTACAGCACTGAAGGTAAAAGCAAAATGATCTGCTTCGGCTGTAACAGAAAAGGGCACTTCAAACATGAATGCCCTTACAAGAAAGAGGACCAACCCACTAAGAACAAAAAGAAGATTGTGGCTCTTCAAGCCACATGGGATGAAAGCTCGGACGATTCCGACGATGAACATCAAAAGAACGCAAGCTACCTCGCACTGATGGCAACCGGACCAGAATCAAACTCAGATCAAGACGAGGATTCCGAATACGAGTCGAGCCAAGAGATCGGACTATTTTTCAGACGGCTCTACAAAGGTATATTTAGATTCAGTAAATGAAAAGTTCTTTAAAATTATCTCTGTTTTAAATAAAAAATTGCTTGAAACTGAATCTAGAAATGACCAGCTCCTTAAGGAAAATCAAGACCTTAAGGAGCAATTAATTAATACTAGAACATTAACTGAACAACCTCAAAATCAAAAATTAATTGAGATTGAAAATGAAAACTCAACCCTAAAGGGCGAAGTCCTAAAACTTAAGGATCTACTAGCAACTTTCACAACCCGATCCAAGAACCTTGACCTTATTCTTGGATCACAAAAGGGCATGTACAACAAATCTGGGATAGGATATAAATCAAGATCGAACCAAAGATCCTTTATCTCCTTTATCCACCCCCGCAAAAATCAACGAAAAGCGTGGGTTCCGAAAGCTTATCTAACAAAGCAAGTAGGTCAGAATCAATTTTATGTCCCAAAAAGGGACATCCATTACATTGACCCTAGACACCCAGTCTACAATTTAGGAGGAGGCTCCAAACTAGTTGGCATCTTAAAATCAGCCTCTGCCCAGGTGGGCACTTAGGATTAGCTTCAAAGTTAATTTGAATCTTGTACTATTTAGTACCAAGGTTTTCAATGAGTAAGTTAAAAGTTCAACTTCTTTAAGCGGCTTTGACTAGAAAATGGTTGTTGCTCCAATAAGGCTTCGGCCAAAGAAGGCCACTGTGCCTCGCCATGGCCTGGAAGCCAATTATTGAAGTATACTTTTAAATTACTACTTGTTAAACTTGATCTAACACAAGGTCAAATTAACTTTTCTAATCAAACTCAAAACCATCTCACAAAATCATAGGACTCCCTTGATTGATAACTTAGACCGAGTGAGATGAATAAGGATAACCAAATTAAAATTAAAATTCAAATTAAAATTCAAATTAAAATTCAAATTAAAATTCAAATTCAAATTCAAATTCAAATTCAAATTCAAATTCAAATTAAAATTAAAATTCAAATTAAAATTCAAATTCAAATTCAAATTAAAATTCAAATTAAAATTCAAATTCAAATTAAAATTCAAATTCAAATTAAAATTCAAATTAAAATTAAAATTCAAATTAAAATTCAAATTAAAATTCAAATTAAAATTCAAATTCAAATTAAAATTCAAATTCAAATTAAAATTAAAATTAAAATTAAAATTAAAATTAAAATTAAAATTCAAATTCAAATTCAAATTCAAATTAAAATTCAAATTAAAATTAAAATTAAAATTCAAATTCAAATTCAAATTAAAATTCAAATTAAAATTAAAATTCAAATTCAAATTCAAATTCAAATTAAAATTCAAATTAAAATTAAAATTAAAATTCAAATTCAAATTCAAATTAAAATTCAAATTCAAATTAAAATTTAAATTCAAATTAAAATTCAAATTAAAATTAAAATTAAAATTCAAATTCAAATTAAAATTCAAATTCAAATTAAAATTAAAATTCAAATTCAAATTAAAATTCAAATTCAAATTAAAGTTCAAATTCAAATTAAAGTTCAAATTCAAATTAAAATTAAAATTCAAATTAAAATTCAAATTAAAATTCAAATTCAAATTCAAATTCAAATTCAAATTAAAATTAAAATTCAAATTAAAATTCAAATTCAAATTCAAATTAAAATTCAAATTCAAATTAAAATTAAAATTAAAATTCAAATGCAAATTAAAATTCAAATTCAAATTAAAATTCAAATTAAAATTCAAATTAAAATTAAAGCTCATAAGGGATTTAAGCTCCTAAATGGCCTAATTAAAGAAGAGGTTTATGTAGGTCAACCTCCTGGTTTTGAAAGCTTAGAACACCCTGACTATGTGTTTAGACTTAAGAAAGCCCTATATGGACTTAAACAAGCACCTAGGGCCTGGTATGAAAGACTGTCTAACTACTTAGTTTCAAAAGGTTTTAACCAAGGTAAAATTGACCCAACACTATTTGTCAAAACCCTAAAAAATGATATTTTTGTAGCCCAAGTATATGTAGATGATATAGTATTTGGCTCAACCAACTCAGACTTCTTACAAGAATTCACAAAGATAATGGAAACTGAATTTGAAATGAGTTTAGTAGGTCAACTAACTTTCTTCTTAGGGCTACAAATAAAACAGACTAGTGAGGGTACTTTTGTCTATCAACAAAAATACACTAAAGAATTACTTAGAAAATTTGGAATGGATAGTGCTAAAGAAATTAAGACACCTATGGCTACTAATCAAACTATAGATAGTGACACAAATGGCAAACCTGTTGACCTCAAGTATTATAGAAGTGCTATAGGTAGCTTACTTTACCTAACTGCAAGTCGACCTGATATTCTCTTTGCAGTTAGTATGTGTGCTAGGTATCAAACATGTGCTAAAGAATCACATCTAACCCTAGTTAAAAGGATATTTAGGTATCTCAAAGGGACAAAAAATTTAGGAATTTGGTACCCTAGAACAGCCCAGTTTGAACTTATTGGATTTTCTGACTCAGATTACGCTGGCTGTAAGTTAGACAGAAAAAGTACCAGCGGTGGATGCCAACTTCTAGGACCCTCACTAGTTAGTTGGTTCAGTAGAAAACAACATTGTATTGCCCTATCCACCACTGAAGCTGAGTATATAGCAATGGGTGAATGTGTAGCCCAACTACTCTGGATGATGCATACCTTAAAAGATTTTAACTTAGATTTTAAGAAAGTCAAAATTTATATAGATAACCTAAGTTCAATCAATTTAACCAAAAACCCAATCCACCACTCTAGGACCAAACATATAGAAATCAAACACCATTTTGTCAGAGATCATGTAAATAAAGGAGAAATTGAACTTAACCATGTTGAATCTAAGTCTAACCTAGCTGATATATTTACCAAACCACTTCCTGAATCTGAATTTAGCAACTTAAGAAGGTTAATAGGAATGTGTGTTATAGACTAGGAATGACCTGATAAACTTAAGTTGAATTTTGGTTTTAAAAACATGGATATTTTTTTAAAACTGGTTTTTCAAAAAGTTTATTGCTTTTCAAAATTAAACTTAAACACGGACTTTTCAAACTTGATTTTCAAGAACTTTATTGTATTTAAAAATTTGATTTTCAAAACTGGCAGACTTAGCCTAGGCTCTGACCCCTAGAATTGCATGAACCTATAGTTTTAGGTAGCCGCATCTCACAAAACACATTAAGATTAACTTGTTTGTGCTTGCAAAAACATAGAACGGTTGTGAGATGCATAGGACTCTGCCTGGACTTCCGAATGCTTAAAGTCAGTGCATCACAATAAGTCTGGGCGTAAAATACCAACGTTACAGTGATCATGTCAAGTAGTCTTGCCTTAAAAGCTGAGCTAGACATTATTACTTGACTTGACTAACTCAGTGAACACTACTATCATCTAGATAGTTAGTCAGTAACTAGAGTTAGACATATGAAAAGGGACCACAATCATTACTTGGTCCAGGGGGAGTTGAGGTCAAAATACTTTTGCAAAATAAATAGTTCCTTGCAATTCCTATTTAACATTGAACAATCCGTATTTTTGGTCTTGCAAATCTCCTTTTTAAACTTTGAAAATATTTCAAATTCATTTAAAAATAATGTTGTTGAAAACTATCTGTTAGTTTTGAAAAATTAATTTAGGGGGAGTTTTTCTTTCACTTAGGCTATTTTATCTTACTTAATCTATTTTGCCTAAGTCTAATATTCCCTATCACTTAACTTTGAATCCGACTCTCCGTAACTTAATATAAGTATGTTTTTTGATAATGACAAAGGGGGAGAGTAGGGTTAAAGCTTAGAAAATTCTGTTGCTACTTAATTCTGTGTGCTACTTAATTCTGTTTGCTACTTAATTTTGCACCATGTACCTTCATGCTTATTTACTTGCATGTATCTGCTAGTTTTTCTCTAACTTTAACCTAGGTTGTCATTACATCAAAAAGGGGGAGATTGTTGGTGCAGTTTGCACTGACGGTCAAACTCGGGTTTTGATGTATGACAAAGTGGTTAAAGTTAGGGTTGTGTGTGTTTAACCTCTTTACCAAGTGTGCAGAGTTGAAGGACTTAGGACCAGACACCAGGCTGAAGTCCAGGATGGTTGAGTCCTGGCGGAAAGTCCAGTTGGGTCCGCGGGACTGACAACTGGCTGAAGACCAAGTTGGTTGAGACTTGGCAGGAAGACCAAGGTGGTTGAGCCTTGGCAGGAAGTCCTGGTAGGGTCAAGAAGTCAAGCAGAGCTGCATAATGGGTAAGTAAGGTAAGTCACTGGAGGAGCGACCCAGTGAGGACGAGTCCAATCTTGGACTTTAGGCGCGGTCCAACTTAGACCCATTTAGGTGATCTAAGTTGAGTCCTGATTAGATCCTGGTCTGGGAGACAGGATCTAATTAACTTAGAATTGTATCTTACTTTAGTCCATATAAAATTGTGCTAGCCTTGTTTTGGACTAACCCTGGATGCAGGACCAAAGGACTATGATTCTGCAGCTCAGAGAGCCTCAAAGGAGTGAGGCCGTAGCTGAGCAGGGCGCCCCGGATGTGTCGGGCGCCCCAGAGTCAACCCAAAGTCACCAGAGAGGTAAACGCCCCGACAGCAGCGCGCGTCGGGCGCCCCGCATGTCTCGGGCGCCCCCTGTGCCACCTCACTGCCAACTGCCGAAGCTCACCCTCGCGAAGCCAAGGAGATGTGGCTTTGACCGGTCAAATCGGGCGCCCCGCGCGCGTCGGGCGCCCCAGTCAAAGGTGATCCCGAAGATAAAGAGATCAAGTGCTTGACCGAGAGGGCTGCGGATCGGCAGCCACGCAGAGGGGCGCCCCGGACGTTTCGGGCGCCCCCAGGGCTATAAATAGAGCCCCTCGACCAAGGTTCAAGGACGACACTTCTTCAAAAGCTTTCAAGTTCTTCTACGCTCGCGCCTTGCTCCGGAAACGCTACACTTCGAGCCGACGACGTCCCGCTGCCCCGAAAGAGTCGACCTACTCCGGACGTCGGTAAAAAGAAGAATTTCTTTTAATACTTTATTGCACTTAATTACTTGAAAGTGTGGGGTTGTCACACTTTCAATTCATTTGTACTCGCCTACTCTATCGGGGTTGACCGATAGAGAGTTTTAGTAGATTGCCCAACGGAAAGGTCCGAGGGACCTGGGCCTTCGAGTAGGAGTCGCCGAAGGCTCCGAACGAAGTAAAAATCGTTCGTGTTTGTGTGCTTGTTTTTCGTCTCTTTCATTTCCGCTGTGCACGCTTTTTAAAGCACTCTGATTTAATTTTTTAAAAAGTCACGTGATTCACCCCCCCTCTCACGTGCATCGATCCTACAGGTTAAACTTCGAATTCGGGCATCTCAATAAGTGAGGTATATAATCTACCCACTATTACCTTAGTTAAAATTATTTCTAGCACTGATGATGATTTATTTAAAGCTAGGACGAAAATTAAATGTTTAAAAAATGAAATTTGCATGCTAAATGAAAAACTAGAATCCATGGCACTTAAGGATAGCATGTATGCTTCCTCTTCTTCTAGTTTAAATGATTCATGTTTAGAAGAGGGAAATAGAGAATTAAGGAAAAAGGTAAATGATCTGACTAAGGCCCTTTGGAAATTTGAAGTTGGCTCCAATACTTTAGATATGATTATTAGGAGTCAAAGAGCAAGCTTCAATAAAATCGGGTTTGGATATGATCAACCAAACAATGAAAAAGTCTATCATTGCTTGCTTACTAGGGAACAAAAGACCCAGACCCTAGATAGAAAATGGATCCCCAAGGAATATTTGGTTAATCCAATTAGAAAGAATCTCTATGGGGTGTCAAAGTCAATCCTCAAGGGTGAGAGAATTTTGGGTTATTCAACCATGAACACTAAAATTTAAATTTTTTTAAAAAATTGTTGACTTGAGACCTTAAGGGGGAGCACTTAGCCAAATAGAAATTCATGATCAAATGTACTAAGTAGACATTACCTTTAGAACATCTCATAATGACTTGATTTATGCTTGTATTTATGCATATGAGATGTTAGGATGATACTCATAATTCACATATGCCTATGGCATTTTGATGGTTATGAAATGTATCATTTTGGCAATAATAGATCAACTATGAGGAAAATAAATGTTTAATTAATGAATATCTTGCCCATAGATCATAGTTGGATATTTCAAATGTTTTGAAAATAATTCTGTGTTTTATTTGCTATAGCATATATTTGAAAAACATATGGTTTCAAAACTAGGGCTTAAGTTTGATACAAAATTGAAAGTTTTTCAAGTTTTTTTTGTGTTTTGCCCAAAAATTCAAAAATACTTTGAGTTTTCATGAAAACATTTTTTTTCTTGTTAGAGGATATTAAAAGAAATATATTTGCAAAATCTCGTAATTTTTCTAATTTTTTAGATTTTTTTATGTATTTTTCAAATTCAACTCAAAAGATCAAAATTCGAATCAGAAATGTATCAGTCAACTGGTGCAGAGGGTCAGTCGACTGATCTTATTGTTCCTTGGTAGGAAGGGTAGTTTCTTTAAGGTCAGTCAACTGGTAACTGTCTTAATCGATTGGTACTCTGATTTTATGATTTCAGATGTATTTTTCAGAAAAAAAACTACTCACCTTGGTTTTACTTTGATACCTTCGTTTAAATTGTTTAGTACAATCTTTTTGATGGTGTCAAAGGGGACAATTAAGGGTTTAAGTTAAAACTTAACTTTATTTTCTCCATGTTTATGCAAAAATTGAAAACCATGTGATAGGGCATAGGTTAAGGAGGAGGATGTATGCCTATGCTTCTTAGTATGTTATATCTCTAATTTTCAATTGTTATCTTTATGCTTAATTTAAACATATTGTCACACATCAAAAAAGAAAAAATTATTGATGCAAGCGACCCAAGTTTGATCAGATAAATCATGAGTTTTGATATGTGTGTCAATAAGTTTAAGTAAGGATTTCATATTGGTTTGATGTGTGTTTAAGTCATACAAGACTTGGTGAACAATACATGAGGAAAAACGGAGTGTGCATCCGAGGGACGAGAGCCAAAGGAAGAGGACTTCAAAAGGCAAGCTAAGGAAGTATACTTCAAAGGCATGTGTGAAGGATGACATGGAGACAAGTCGCGGGCTTGTGTGCATTCGAGGGACGAGACCCAAAGGAAGAGAACTTCAAGGGGCGAGCTGGGGAAGTGGACTTCAAGGCATACGCGAAGGATGGACTTCGGAGAGGTTAAGAGTGAGTTTGTAAGCTGGGAAGTCGACTGCTAAGGGAAGCAGTCGACTGACAATGCTGAGAGGGAACTCATAGAAAGATCAGTCGACTATGGTTGGAACCAGTTGACTGGTCTGTTCAAAATACTGCCGTTAAGCTGGCCGTTAGCTGGGCATCAGTCAACTGGTCCTGGTGTCAGTTGACTGGAGTCGGGGCTGAGATGTTCGTTAACAACTCTCTTCTCTATTTAAAGAGGAGCTTGAGACTTGAGAAGGGTTAGTTGTTCTATTGTGAAAGATTCTTGCTCAAGTGTTCAAGCTTTCAAATCCACTCTCTTCTTCCTAACCCTAGCTTTCATCTTGTGAAGAGGAAGAGAAGATTGTGAGAGGTTGTTTTCCATCGAGAAGGAGAAAATAATTGTCGGAGATTACCGGGGAGTGATCCACCAAAAGATCAAGGGTTCGTCCATCTCACAGACACACCGTGGAGTAGGAGCAAGCAATCTCTGAACCACGTAAAAGTTTTGTGTTAGCATTGTTTTAATTGTAGTTTGTATTTCCGTTTGCGCATTAACCTTGTAGGAAGAAACCAATGATTTGGGTGAGAAGCTATTCACCCCCCCTAGTCGGTCTATCGATCCTCAACAACAGGGATACACCGGAAGGAGTTCTGGTGGAGCCCTTTCCGACGCTCAAGTCAAGATTTACTCAAAGATAGAGAAGGAGCAAGGAAAGTAAATTAGTTGAATTCTCAAAGGTCCTCCCTTACCTAGGGGTCTAAGCGCCTTATATAGTTACTGTTCTCCTCCTGTGAGTGCTCACACGTTGTTGTAACCACTCCCTTGTTCCCACACCTTCTGTTTCGTGGTTGTCTGCCAGTTGTCGTTTACTGGGGATTCCTAGTAACGACGGTCACACACATTAACTCATGCATCGCCGATCGTAACTGTCAGCTAACATTCTTATTTAGGGGAGTGGACGTTCGAAACGATTGCCCCCTGTATTAAATATGTCATTATCGTCATTAATGATAAGCTTCTCTTACCTGCACTCTCTTTCCTGAGCTGGTCTCGAGCTCCGCTCTCTGATCTGGGTTCAGGAACTCTCAATGCCTGATCCTGTCCCAGGCACACCTCTTCCGAGGTGCTCTCGGGAACTCCAGCCTGAGCTGGTCTCGGGTTCCGCTCTTCGAGCTAATCTCGGACCCTTTTCTCCCGATTTGGTCTCAGGCATTTCTCATGACACGCAACCTTCTATCGCCACGTGTTCAGCTTGGGCTATTCATCTTGAACACTTATATTAAATGTTAGCTTGGACTTTCGTAGATGTTAGGTCCGAGGGTTTGGATTGGATTCAGGATTGTTTCTTGGGTTAAATTAGGTGTTTAACCTAATTTTGATAGATTAGGTTAAGAAGGAATCCACTGTTGTTTATGATTTAACTAAATAGAATGTAGTAATTAGGATTTATCCTAATTTTGTTATTTATAGTTTAGCTAATTATATAATTCTATTAATAGCTAAACTGTGTCCTTGATACAGGACTTTGATCGGTTACATGCATTTGATCGTAGGAGGTTCTCTCTAATTCTTACACACCACATTACAAACCTGTTATTTCTTGCTTGATTCCTTAGCTCCATTTACCTTAAAATACATTGTTTTCCTACTATCTAAGTAAGATTATTTACCTTAGCTCTATTGTATTTGCTTTCCTGCTTGGTACTTTTCTTTACTTGATCTTTGAGTCAAAAATCTAAATTTTCAGTTATACAGTCTCGACTCTTGATTTCTGATCCGAAGAGTACTGCTAGTACGCGTGTACTTTAGAAATATCATATGACTTATCTAGAATTTGATTGACATTAGATATACCTTATCTAATAGATTAGTTGCATTTTTATTTGTTATGGTTCTGATTTGAGTGTATGTGTTTCTTATTGATTCCATGATGGTTGACCTAGTTGTATTTATGCACTTTGGTACATGCACCATATTACATTTGTTGCATGTCGGTGGTTATCGGCTTCCATGTGATTAAGCCCGTCGTCAGTCATATAGTGGTTTGTCCACTCAACCACTCGGGGTAGTGGTAGTTGTTGGAGTAGTAGCTGGTGGTGGCATCCCCTCTGTTATTTATGAGGGATAGGTAAAACGGTTGTGCTCCCCAGTTGGGTACTAGAGCGGTTGTGCTCCCCTTCTTAGAGTCAGAGGTTGTTCCTTCTTGTTCTTGGGTATTAGAGCAATTATGCTCCCCTGAGGTCTTTGATATAGAGTGGTTTGTGCTCCTCCTTTTCTTGGGATTTGAGATTGAGATTGTTCTCCCAGCATCCTGTCCACTTGGCTACTCATAGGTGACGGATGTCAGAGTGTATATAGTTGTCACAACCCTCGCTCGGTCGGCCATGCAGACATATGTGATGGATGTAGATTGGTGTGTAGAGGTGACATATGACATTGCATCATGTGGATACAATGCATTTTGCATTTGTTTGAGTTATAATTGTTGCATATGAGTGGCATGCATATGTGGTTATTGATTTGTATTTATTATCTGATTTGTTTCTGCTCAGTAGTACGAGCGAATTATTGATGTGTCATAGGATTTTTATTATGCCCTACAGGTATATTTTTGCATTTGATTTATGATATACAGTTCGAAGACTGTATGTCTTATTTCTATCTGCTTTGATTTATCTTGTTTATACTATGCATTTATCCATTCACTATACTCGCAGAGTTTAATCCCAAACTCACCACGATTTGCTTTTCTTGTTCCAAATAGTAGATAGTTGTGTCTCGTGCCGCCAAGAGATTATTCATCTCTCGTCCCTTAGTGTCGAATTTTTTTCTCTATTTTGAGTTATTTCATATTTTCTAGAGATGTCGTTATTTTAATTCACTAGTGAACTGGTATTTATTTGTTTCCGTGAAACTTTGGATTTGTTAAATTTATTTTTACAGAGATTAGTATATTTATTGTTAACTACGTGGATATGTTGTTTAGAGTTATTTCTATTGTTGTCGACCGTATGTGAGTGTACTTTATATATATGTGGAGATACATGTTGTATAAGTTTCATATTGTTTATCGTATAGGAGAGATGTTATCTTATTTTTGAGTAAGTATGAGTCTCTGGGACGTGACATCTACTCAAAGCCGGCCCTAGGGGGAGGCAACCAAGGCAATTGCCTAGGGCCTCCCCCATTTTAGGGCCTCAAAAAAAATTTTTTTAAGTATTATATTTAATATTTTAATGGATAATTTTTAATGGCTATGGGCAATTGGGCATGAACGAACCAAGTCGGCGAAGGGGCTGCTGCATTTTTTTTTTAATTTTTAATGGCTTGAACGAAGCAAGCTGCATTTTTTTTTAATTTTTAATGGCTTGAACGAAGCAAAATATATATATATATATATATATATATATATATATTTATATATTTCTTTGTAAAATTTTATTTCTCTCTTAATCTCTTTTCTCGTCAAATACGCTTCGAAGTTCGAATAGCACCGAAGCGGCGAAGCGGCGAAGCGGCGAAGCGGCGAAGCGGCGAAGCGGCGAAGCCCTAAATCCTAATCCCTTTCCTGTCGCCGACTGCCGAGACGCCGACGCTGTGCGCCTGTGCCATCTTACGATTCTCTTCGCCTCTTCGGCATCTTCGCCAACGCCAATCTCTCTTGTGCAAACCAGGTAATCAAGTTTCTAAACTTTCCATCAATATTTGGTAGTTTCAATGTTTCATCTTCAGAGTTCTATGTTTTCTTTTGTAAGAAAACTTGAGATTTGAGAAGTTGCTAATCAATTTGTTTTTATTTGCAATTCTATTAAGAGTCTTAATTATCTTCAATCCGAAGCCCTAATCCCTTTCCTGTCGTCGTGCCAGGCCCATCCCGCGATTCTCTTCAGACTTCAGTCTTTGCCTCTTCGGCATCTTCGCCAATCGCCAACACCAATCTCTCCTGTGCTGTGCAAACCAGGTAATCAAGTTAACAAGTTTCTACTTTCTATCAGTATTTGATAGTTTCAATGTTTCATCTAATCAATAATCATCTTCCAAGTTTTCTATTTTCTTTTGTATGAAAATTTGAGAAGTTGCTGTCGAGGGAGGGTCACAATTTGTTTTCACTGTGGAAATTGTATAATCACGTCAAATTTCCACAGCAACTTCTCAAATTTCCAAATTTTCACAGCAACTTCTTAAATTTCCAAATTTTCACAGCAACTTCTCAAATTTCCACAGTGGAAAACAAATTATTCTCGCACAATTTACTAAGAAAACAAATTGTAATCTAATCAATAATCAATTTGTTTTCATTTGCATTTTGCAATTTGAACCTCTTAATTATTTTTATTCAAATTTCTTACTTCTTAGTTAGTTAGTTTATCCATCATGTAAGCTCATCAACCTCATCTCATTTTGTCTGGAATGTGAAAGTTCAGTTTGTACGTATATTAGTATATTACTTGCTCTCTCGTTTGCTTAACTCTTTTCTTCATATGCCTTCAAGACTAATTTGTAAATGAATGTACGATACCATAACCTAATAAAATAATCCATATAAGAAGCAGATAGTGAATTTCCATGGCAACTAAGTGGATTCCATAATCACTAACATGGATTAGTTCATTAAGCATTTTTATGTTGTTTGTATAAGCTTTTGTACTTTTGGTCAGTCAAGTATGTTAGAGTGCTTAGAAGGTAAAGTTGATTTTATTTGTTCTGATGGAGTTTGATTTTTCACATGCTGGGGTATGTAATTCTATAGTGTTTGATTATCTTTATAGAGAAATTGCTTATTTTTTTATTTACTCTTTATATGTATGATAGGCATTTGTAAATGTGGTGCTTATTTTGTTCTCGTTTACTCACAAGAAAATGTTTCATGCAATTATTGAAGTTATAATTTAGAATATGTCATGCTTCAAAACTACTTAATGCAATTAATTTTATCATCGATTAATTTGAAAATCCTAGATATATATTTGTTAGTATTTAAATTATATTTTATATTTGTTTTGTTAGATTGGTATCGTGAATTATCAATTATGACGGGAAAAAGAAAATTCGAATCTGGAAGTTCAAAGAGGAAAAAGAAAGAAAGACAAGAGATTCTTACAAAATCTCTCACTGGGTCTATGGAAAGGTACATAAAGCCTGTAGTTTCCATAGTTGAAGATTTGACTATTATTACAAATTCAGATCAAAATTTGAATTCTGAGAATGTAGCTACTGATCAAATTTCGACTGAGAATATAGTTTTGAATGATGGGATTCAAGTAGATGCAAATGATATTGAAAATTTGAATGAAAATATAGATATGAGTTCTGAAGAATTAGATGATTTGTTCGATCCAGGAAATTGGGAGAATAATATGCTTCAAAAAAAATTGATTTGTTAATAGAGAGAGGTCCAAAAAGAGTTATGGATATCGAGTATCCAGTTAATAACCATGGTAGAAGCTTCAATGATAGACATTACAGTCGATCTTTGTCGAATGGAGAAAAACTTGATAGATCATGGCTAGTGTACTCTCAGAAGAAGGATAAAGTGTTTTGCTTTTGTTGTGTGTTATTCAAAAGAGATAAAGTTATATCAAGTCCTTTGACAACAACTATAGGTTATGGTGATTGGAAAAATATTCACGCGAGACTTAGTGAGCATGAAAGAAGCACTGATCATATAAATAACTTAACAAACTGGATGGAGGCAGAAACAAGATTGAGAAAAAAATTAACAATTGATTCTTCTAATCAAAAAGTCATTGAGAAAGAAAAAAGATTTTGGAGAGATGTTTTGAAGAGAATTATTAGTGTTGTAAAAACTCTTGCAAGCAATAATTTGGCATTTCACGGAAGTAATGAAAAACTTGATGATCATAATAGTGGAAATTTTCTAAGTATAATTCGGATGATTGCTGATTTTGATCCAATCATGGAAGAGCACCTTCGGCGTATCAGAAGAAAGGAGGCCCGTCGTGTCCATTATCTTGGCCATAATATTCAAAATGAATTAATACTTTTGTTATCAGGCGAGATTAAGAATAAGATCCTTGAAATCATCAAAGGAGCAAAATATTTTTCTGTAATTCTTGATTGTACTCCAGACATTAGTCATGAAGAACAAATGTCTCTTATATTGAGATGTGTTGATATTTCTAAGACACCCATAACAGTGGAGGAGTTCTTTATTCAGTTTTTGAAAGTTACTGAAACATCAGGGGATGCACTTTACAATGAGCTTAAATCGGTTTTGAGAAAATTGGAGCTTGATTTTAATAACATGAGAGGGCAGGGATATGATAATGGCTCAAATATGAAAGGACAATATAAAGGAGTAAGCAGCAGAGTACTTAAAGAGTATCCTAGAGCATTTTACACTCCATGTGGTTGTCATTCTCTTAATCTTGTCCTTTGTGATATGGCTATGAGTTGTATTCAAGCTAAATCATTTTTTGGAGTGATACAAAGAATTTATAAATTATTTTCTGGTTCAACAAAACGGTGGGAGATTCTTAAATCTTTTGTAAAAGGTCGCAATAGAGAAGGACTTACATTGAAATCATGGTCGGATACACGTTGGGAAAGTCGTCTTGATAGCGTAAAAGCTGTAAGATTTCAAGTTCCTCAAATAAGGGATGCACTATTGCATCTAGTAGAACATAGTGGTGATGCAACAACAGTGAGTGATGCAGAGTCTTTGGCAAATTATGAACTTCAAAGTTTTGAATTTTTTATGGGTATGGTAATATGGTTTGAAATATTATAGAAAGTAAATAAAGTCAGTAAGATTCTCCAAAGAAATGATATAGCTATTGATGAGGGTATTAGTCTGTTAAAAGGTTTGATTATCTTTTTGGAAGAATACAGAAATATTGGTTTTGAAGTTGCAAAGAGTGAAGCTGAAAAGATTGCTTTAGGAATGGAGGTTGAACCTATATTTCGTGAAACTCGTATCCGTCGCAGAAAAAGATTCTTTGATGAAAATTCTCGAGATGAACCAATACAAGGAGCTGAAGAATATTTTCGAGTAAATTATTTTTTGCAGATAGTTGATAATGCTCTTTCTTCACTCAAGACAAGATTTGAGCAATTTCAGAAATATGAAGAGACTTTTGGGTTTTTATTTAACTTGAGCAAGTTGAAAAATACAGATGATGAGAGTTTGAACAATTCATGTGTTGCACTTGAAGAATTTTTGAAACATGAGGATGATTCTGATATTAATGCGCTTGAACTATTTTCTGAATTGCAATTACTCAGAAAAGCATTGCCGAATTCGATTACCAAACCACTTGAAGTCTTGGAGTATGTCAAAAATTTGCATCATGGGTTTCCTAATGCTTGGATAGCTTATAGAATATTATTAACCATACCAGTTACGGTAGCTTCTGCTGAAAGGAGTTTCTCAAAGTTGAAGTTGATAAAGAATTATCTTCGATCAACTATGTCACAAGATAGGTTGAATGGTTTGGCCATATTGTCTATTGAAAAAAAGATGGTAGCTAAGCTTGATTACGATGATTTAGTTGACAATTTTGCGCAACAAAAAGCACGAAGAGTATGAACATTTTGTATTTTTGTGATTAAATTTAGTTTATATATGTGGAGGAGTTACTGAAATTGATATAACAATGGAGGAATTCTTAATTTAATTTTTGAAAGTTTTATATTTACGTAATATATTGAGTATTCATGATAATCATGTGTATTTAATTGTCAGTTATTTTATATTTAATTAAAAAAATTATATAAGATTTTTATTTAAAAATTAGCCTAGGGCCTCCAATTTCCTGGAGACGGCCCTGCATCTACTTTTAAAAATGTTAATTCAAGTTTAAAAATAAATTAAATAAATTGATTTAACTGTTATTCAGTCCGTTAGAGTTTATTTGATTATTTATAAATGAGTTTGATATTATAAATTTATTTATTTATTTTAAGATTTTATTTAATTATAAGTTGCAATTCACAAGTTTACCCTTTTTTATTAATCTAAATATTTGATTTTGCGGATCCATTAATTTTGGAGGTCGTGAAGGCATGATCAGTGTTTTTAGAATTATAATTCTATTGGAGAAAATTTTCAACACTACATTTGATCTTTAAATACTTATTTAATATCATTACTACGGGCACAAGTTTACTTAAAAAAAAATATTAACGAATTTTTTTTAACCAACATCGAATCGAATGACCGGTTTGACCATACGAAAATTTTCTATCGGTCGCCAGGGTAAATCGGGAAGCGTTCGTAGTGGTGGTCTAAAAGTCCAGTGTCCCAGGATTCGCGTTCTATTTGAAGATAAAATTTTTACAAATATATCATAGCTAGGGATCAAATTATAAATATCTAAAATAATAATTAGTACCTGACCATGCATAAGTTTACTTTAAACATGCATGTAATGTGCTCTCTATCAGTATCAACTAAATTTACACTGATCACATTACTACTACAGCACCACCAAAAAGTTTATATATATATATATATATATATATATATATATATATATATATATATATATATATATATATATATATATATATATATATATATATATATATATATATATATAGCCACTTCTTTTCCATTTATCATTTCTAAAATCTTCTACCAAAATTATCTATAATTTTCTATCCATTTGACAATTTCATAGAACAACTCTGTTCAATATAAATCTAATTGGAGATTTATATTGAATTGAACTGTTTTATAAAATTCTCAAATGAACCAAAATTAGAAATAATTTTGATAAAACATCCTAGTAAAAATCTCTTTTGATGATAAATTTTAAAGAAAAACTCTTTTTTTTTGTGGTTTATCCTCCAAACTCCTCACTCATCGATCGGAACTCCGTCTCCGGCAACCCCTGGCCACAAACATGGAGGGCTCAGGTCATGCAAGAACAGAGCAGGCAGCGCAGGCGAGGACGGCGACAAGGGGGGAGTTCCAACCAAGGGCGACGACACCGGCGTCGACGTACCGCAGGAGCGCATCGGCCCTCGGGCTTTCACCCTCACCGGAAACTGCTGCGGGTTGCCGGCGGACGTGGCGGCGGTCGGCAACGACGACAGCCCTGTCAGGCTCTGCACCAGCGCCTTGAACTCGCTGGCGTCGGCGTGGATGACATCGGGCGACGACGCCAGGTACACGACGACGGCCTTCCGCTGGGGCTTCTTCGCCTTGTGCCACTCATCGCGAACAGCTAGCGGCGGCGGCCGCCGCCCCTTCAACCGCATCTTCGAAGACGACATCACATGCCAAGTGCTTAACTTAATTATTTGCCTCCGGAGAACTCACAGCCTGCAAATTAATTATATAGATAAAACTTTTGATAGTGTGAATATGTGCATATGTCTAAGTCAACCGGTAACCTAATTGGAGGCAAGCTCCCCAAAAATATATCAAAATTATTAAGATTATTCAGATATCAAAACCTAAAAGATGATTACATCCTAGATAATGGGAAGAGTTTTTTTTTTATGAGAGTGTGTGTCGTTCCCAGCGTCTCCGTCAATCCATCCTAGGGTCAACACGGAGGAGGTAAATCACAGGGCTACTAGTCCGGATGTTGTAGCTAGCGCGTGGGGAGGGTGGGCATACTGGCTTTGCCAAGATTTAACCCCCAGACCTCTTGATGACAACACCCACGCATTAACCATCAGTCTATCCCATGGGGAGTTCTTTAATTAATTGAGCACTTTCATATGGATGGTATCAAATTTATCTTAGTTTTTAGAGGTGAGTATTCGTTTAAAATTGAAAATCAAATTAACTGAACTAAAATATTTTTTTTTCAAACTAATCCAATCAACTGAATTTTCAAGAAAAAATGGAACCAAATCGATAAAATATCGAATTAACCAAATTTTTGTAAATATGATTTAAAATATAGTTTTGTTTAAAAATTTAATTTCGGTCTTAAATAATAAGGTGTAAAATTTTGATTTTTATAAAATAGAAAAAATCGATCTATTCCTTTTAATCGAATAAGAAATTTTAAAATCGAATTAATTATTTTTTTCAAAATAAAAATAAAAAATTTTGAATAAATTGAACTGAATCATAAAATTCGATCCATTGGGACAGTTTTTCCGGTTTAACTAAATTTTTACTAATCCCTACTCATATCTGATACAAATTAAATCCATCAAAAAAGTTGATACTTTTAATCACTTCAAACAGTCGTTAAGTGAATAGTTGGGTTGCAATTGTAGATTATAATTTTTTGCCCACTTGCTCTGAGTAGCTAGAGGTTTTGGTATAATCTAGTGCATGAGGAAGAGGTCAGCGAACGCATGGTCGACGACTAAGAAAGCATGTGGTCGTCGTCTCCAAGTGGATCGACTTAATTTTTTTTTATGATCATTGATCGTTGTCATCACCAATTATGAACTAAATTTATGTGCAATTAAATCAAGTAATAATTTGAGACTTTTCTCCATTAACTCCGGCTCCTTAATTCAAGAGTTCAACCAAGATTTGACGATCAGGATCATCATGCATGCACATAGCTAAAGTTTTTCAAGACAACTAAGACGAGGTTCACTACAAAAAAATCTTATCATTACTGACGAAATTTATTGACAGAATTTTATCGGGAATGATCCTTACCGACGGAAGTACGTCGGAAAAAAATATCGGAATATTAATTGTCGGGATAATATTTTCGACGGAAATGTTAGTCTGTCGGTAAATATATTTACCGACGGAAATATTCGGTCGGTAATTACTGATGGAAACGGATTTTTCGTCAATAATTACTGACGGAAACCCCGTTTTCGTCGGAAAATATCGAGAATTTGTTAATATCTATGTCGATACATCGCCGACGGAATATCCTTTTCCGTCGGCAATTTAAAAAAAAATAGGAAGTATATAATATAAATTTAATCCGATCCAATATACATTTCACACAATATAAACAATCATTCAAACAAAATATTGTTGGCGTTACAAACGTTAATCAATCGAAGGCGTTACTAACCTTCGTTTTGAATGTTGACGTTACCTCGTCTTGAATGCTTACCATTGATGAAGGTAAGGAAACCGTCTTCTTCTTCTCCCTATAAAATGGCATCCAATTGCAATCCATGGGTAGACGCGAGAAGGAATCGGAGCTTCTGGGATTTAGTTTGTGATAGATCGAGTTGTGTCCTCGGTGACGTCCTCGTGACAGCAAGCAGAAGAAGAAGAGAAGAAGGATCACTGTAAGTTTTTTGATTTGGCAGAAAGATATTCGATTGCAAATCATGCTTTCAATACAACAATGGTATCAGAGCAATTGTAAAAGCATGATTTACTTTTTTTTTCCCCTTTGCGATGAACTCTCGATCTTGATCTATTGATGGAAATCGCTGAGATCGCTTTCTTCAATCTCGGCGTTTTCATCCCCTGGCCGACGATCGCATCACGCGTGGAATGCGCTCCGTCGCCATCGGCTGGATGCGTCGATGGAGGCAGCCGACGTTGGTGATGAGAGAAAAAAAGTCGGCTGAGGGAAGAAGGAGAGGCGGCTGAGGGAAGAAGAAGAAATGGCTGCGATTAGGTTTTGGTTTTTTTTTTATGAGATAAGTTGGTTTTATTAAAAAAAAAAATTCAAAACCTATTCTGCGATTAGCTGAAAAATTGCAACTGCCACGCTGCTGCCCAAGGGAGGTTTGATCCCTTGACCTTCCGGTGAAGGCAAACAGGCCCAACCAGAAGAGTTATTCGGTAACTTGTTTAAGAATGGTTCAATTTATTTAAATTAGATTCTAGTTTGGTTTAAAAAGATTAAGTTGGTCAAATCGATTTTGGTTTAAATCATTAGTTGGTTTAACCAAACCAGTTTAATCAAATAATCTGAACTAAACAGACTAATTTGATCATTATATTGAACTCCAAATTTAAATAGGCTTAATTGTAGCTACAAACAAAAAGGAAACTATATGCCTTTATCTATTTGTGTTGTGAATTGAATTGAACCAGTTTTGTTACTGGTTTGTCGGTTTTGTACTGACATTGTGTATTTCAATTCCAGATGCCGAGATTTATTACCACAATGACTCGTCGAGATGTGCGACGGAATCATTTGAGGGAACAGATAGAGGAGATTGACTACTGCCCATATCTAGGCATCCAAGGGCATATGGGAAGGCTCGATCGTCTATTTTGGAAACTCGAACAGGAAGAGTTTCCAGTCCTAGATAACTACCGGATCGGGGCATTGATTAGTTCTTTGCCGAGACGTGCTGAAGTAGCTGCAAGAGGTATTTGGGGATGCTACGAATGACGTATCTCATATACCGAGTTGTGCAGAGAACTACTTCGCCAGAATTTTTCAGAAGAGGATCTGGAAGATTCTGAGGACGATATGGAAGAGGATCTGGAAGATTCTAAGGACGATATGGAAGTGGATCTGGAAGAGTCTGAGGACGATCTGGAAGAGGATCCTGAAGAATTTGAAGAGGATCCAGAGATGGATCTTATTGTAGAATTCGAGGGGGATCCTGAGGAAATCGAGTGGGATCCAATTGAAGATTCTGAGGAGGACCCAGAGGAAGATCCCGAAATGTTCGAGGAAGATCCCGAAATGTTCGAGGACGATCCCGAAATGTTCTAGGACGATCCCGAAATGCCTGGGGAAAACCCTGAAATATTTGAGGAAGATCCTGATATTGAAATGATCGAGGAAGATCCTGAAATATTGGAGGAAGATCCGATAGAATCTGTGGAAGATCCCGAGACTGATCAGATTGGCCGATTAGAGATGAACGAGAGAGTTATAGCCACTGCCATAATATTTTTTATTATGGGAATGATGTCAACTTATCTAGTTCATTGAATTTTGTACCTACTTATTAAGCCTATTAAATAAAGTTATGTTATGTGTTAACTGACTTGTCAATGATTAGTTCATTTATATGATTAGTTCATATTCAAGATAAATGATTAGTTCATTTAATGGGATGTATGTAATATAATTGATCAATGTTAATTAGATTGGATGATGCGAATGATGAGTGAAAACGTAGTTATCACTTGATTTCGTAATCCAAGTCAAGTTTACATTGAGTCAATCAAAAATTATGTACAGATGATATACACTGAATTAATGAATAATATGTTTATTTATGATAGATCATGGCAACCAAGAACATCATAGCTGAACTGAACAAGGGGGAGAAATTGTATGGGGACAATTATAAAATATGGCATCTCAAGATACAATATGTTCTTGAGGAACAAGAAGTTCTGGAGGCTGTAAATCATTTCATGGTTGAACCTGCTGTTGGTTCGACTGCACAGTACAGATTGGATCTTGATGCCTATAGGGCATGGAAGAAAAAGGACTCCACTGCAAAGGGGATATTGATTAGTTCAATGGTAGATGACCTGGTATTTGAGTATGAGCCACTACCATCAGCTCATGCTGTCTGGGTTGCCCTGAAAGAGAGATACAGTGGAGTTAGTGTGAGCAAGCTTCGTCAACTGACAATCAAGTTTGACAGTTGTAAAAAGTGCCCGAATGTAACGATGACCCAACATCTGAGAGAAATGGGTAATATGATTCGGGAGCTTAAGACTGCTGGTCATGAGTTGACCGATGAACAACAGGTTCAAGCAGTTATTCGTTCCCTTCCTGATTCTTGGGAAACAATGAAGCAGAACCTTACTCACAGTGAGAGTATCAGGACTTTCATTGATGTCTCACGCCATATTGAACTGGAGGCGGAGAGAGTAGAATCCGCAAGGATTTCTGAGCAAGCTTTTGTAGCTGAAGGTTCTGGATCCAAGAATAAGAAAAAAATGGTTTAAGAAAGGAAAGGGAAAGGGAAAAGAAGGTGGTGCTACTACTGTGCAAGACCAAATCAAGAAGAATGGAAAGAAACCTAAAGGCAAACTAACTTGCTACAACTGTGGCAAGAAGGGTCATTTTGCTCGGGAGTGTACTGAGCCGAAAAAGGTAAATCCATGTTTGTCTTCTTTTCATGAGCTTTATGTTGCTAGTTCGGTGTTGTTAGCTGACTCTTATCATTTGTGGATTAAGATTCAGGAGCAACGAACCATGTAGCTCGTGATCGAGCTACGTACGTGGAGTACCGTCGCGTACCAGCTGGCAATAAGTGGATATATGTGGGAAACAATGCAAGAATTGAAGTCAAAGGAATTGACACTTGCAAACTCAACCTTCGTGGTGGGCGTACATTGTTTCTGCATGATGTCCTGTATGCTCCTGAGATTCGACGGAATTTGGTTTCTGTTAATTGTCTTCTTGAATTGGGTTATTGTATGAATTTTTACAGTCGTCGTGTAGAACTTAAAATTGACTCTGTGTTAATTGGATATGGTTTTATATCAAACGGTTTCATGGTTCTTGATGTAGAACCAGATGTTAATTGTGGAAATAATGGTTGTTTTTCAAACATTGCTCTTACTAGTGATGCTGATGTTAATGATGACGTTTGGCATGCTAGATTGGGACATATAGGACAAGAAAGAATGAATAGATTAGCAAGAGAGGGTCTACTCGGCACTCGTGCTAAAGTTGACTTGTCTATATGTGAGCACTGTCTTGCTGGAAAAGCATCTAGGAAACCGTTTGGTAAGGCTATTAGGGCTGATTCACCATTGCAATTGATTCATTCGGATATTTATGGTCCGATGTGTTGGGTTTTTCGGGCCGCGAAAATCGCCTTTTCGCGTCGCGGAAACCCCGAGAACCCAAAAGCCATGGATCTCGTGCGAAGAAAAATTCCGAAACAAAATTCACGTATTCATTTCATGCTCAAAACTCGATCTACTCCTAGATCTAAAGAGGGATAAACCATTTTTACCTTTGGTGCGTGCCACGCTTAATCCCGCTCGCTCCTTTTGGATGTCGGATCTCTAGGACGTCAAGTGCCGTCCCTCTAGAAGTATCCACGCGAACAAAGTGGATGGAGGAAACCCTTTAGGTGTGCTAGCACCTTTCAAGGATTCGGCCAAGAGGAGAAGAAGAGGAAGAACACCAACACTTGGAGGAGGAAGAAGAGAAGACACACAATTAGAGAAATGAAACCAAAACCATGGTTTTGTTCTCTCATGTGGCCGGCCACCATAATGGCCATTAATGGCCATTAAGTGGCCGGCCATAATGGCCATTAAGTGGCCTACCATAACCCCCTTTCAATTTGAATTCAAATTCAAATGGGGGGTTACAACCTTTGGAGATGATGTGGAGCATCATCATTGGTCAAATACCAAGCCAAGTCATCACTTGGTCAAGTCAAGGTGAGTTGGCCTTTTGGTCAAGTCAAACTTGCCTTTTATGGACTTTCCATATTTAGTCAAGTCAAACTTGACTCCATTTCTTCTCCCATGTCAAGTCTAACTTGAAGTGGAACCAAGTCAAGTCAAACTTGATTTGGATTTGGGTAAAGTCAAACTTACCTTTTATGGACTTTTCATATTTAGTCAAGTCAAACTTGACTCCATTTCTTCTCCCATGTCAAGTCTAACTTGAAGTGGAACCAAGTCAAGTCAAACTTGATTTGGATTTGGGTCAAGTCAAACTTGCCTTTTATGGACTTTCCATATTTAGCCAAGTCAAACTTGACTTCAATTTTTCTCCATCTATTTGTTCTTTGCGTGTGACCCTATAGGTTCTTGTAACGTTGGCAATGCTTCTAACCTCTTAGAAACATAAGCAATGAGCGGTATCTAGCAACACATCATTGCTACCCAAGTTACAAGAATGTTGAGATCCAACATCACCAATGTGACTACTAATTATGACTTTCATAATATGTGACAATGTCCTTCTATCGTCGATATCTAGATTGAACTTCTATGAAGCATAGACCGTGTCATCCTCCAATCAATCTATGTGTCTTGAACTCCAAGTAGACTCACTATAATCAAACAAGCTCAATATCTCATATTGCCTTATTTGGGCATGGTCATGCACTTAGTGATCTCACTCTATCAAGACTATGATATCTCTCCCGTCATATAGGAGGGATAGATCCCATCTACATCACTTACATCCCTCCGCATAATTTGTTACATACCCAGTAATCGCCTTTATAGTCCACCCAGTTACGGGTGACGTTTGACGAAACCAAAGCACATAACTCCTTATGTAGGGAACTATGGTGACTTCAGGTCTAAGGACTAATAGTCATACTAATAGTCACATGAGAAAGTATATGACACTCATATAACGATCCATGATACTTTCTCATGGTGGGTCATTCAGTATACATTCTCCAATGCATACTCATGTGTCAACTTGATATCTCATATCCATGACTTGTGAGATCAAGTCATCGTGTTGACCTACATGCTAGTCTCTATGCATTAACATTGTCCCTGAATGTTAATACTTGACTAGGAATAATTAAGAGTAGTGTTCTCTATATCATCTCACTATCGATTCAACCAATCGATTGATATAGATATGAACCTACTACCAAGGACGTTATTACACTTAGTTATTTGGCACCAATACAAGTAAGTATAATAACCATAATCAAATGCCTTTATATATATATATATGAAATATGATACAATGAGTCCATACAACAACCATCACATGATTGGCTCTAGGGCTCTCACTAACACGATGAACATGAAGGCTAGAAATGGTAGTTCATATTTCATTACATTTATTGATGATTTCACGCGTTTTGGTCATGTGTATTTGATTTCTCATAAATCTGAAGCATTAGATTGCTTTAATCGTTATTTGAACGAAGTTGAGAATCAATTGGAACGTAAGGTTAAAACCTTACGCACTGACCGTGGAGGTGAATACTTGTCTGATCAGTTCAAGACAATATGTAATGAGAAAGGGATTATTAGACAGTTAACTATCCCTGGAACTCCACAGCAAAATAGGGTTGCTGAAAGAAGAAATCGAACTCTTCTTGAAATGGTTAGGTCGATGATGGCTCAAGCTAATTTGCCTATTTCCTATTAGGGAGATGCATTATTAGCTACAACCTACATACTTAACCGGGTGCCTTCTAAATCTGTTCCATCTACTC
The DNA here is from genome assembly GCA_024364735.1 of Boesenbergia rotunda. Classification (NCBI taxonomy): domain Eukaryota; kingdom Viridiplantae; phylum Streptophyta; class Magnoliopsida; order Zingiberales; family Zingiberaceae; genus Boesenbergia; species Boesenbergia rotunda. Next base: position 59,922 of record JAGFNQ010004671.1, read on the forward strand.
CATATGAATTTTGGACAGGCAGAAAACCAGATTTGAGTAATCTGAGACCATGGGGGTCAGCTGCTTATATTCATGACAAGACTCACAAATATGGAAAATTAGGACCCAGAGGTAAGAAGTGTATCTTTGTAAGATATTCTGATACCTCTAAGGGTTATGTCTTTATTGGTGAGCAGCAAGATGGAACCATCTCTGAAATTGAGTCAAGAGATGCTACTTTTCTCGAAACTGAGTTCCCAACAAGAGGTGAAGTTGATAAATCAACTCCTCTATTTGCTATAGAGGAGGAGGATAATGTTCCTCCATTAACAAATCAGGAATCTCAGGGAATGCCTGAATCTAGTCAACCTAGTGGGAGTGAATTGCCTATAAGTGAATTAGTTTCTCAACAGTCAAACCTGCGAAGAAGTAATCGTAAGATTATTCCTCGGAGAAGGTTTGACATTGAAAATAAGGCATTAATGATTCTCCCAGTTGACGATGAAGAACCTCGAATGGTTGAGGAAGCATTGAAATGCTCAGTTAGAGAAAAATGGAGAATTGCAATGGATGAAGAAATGGAGTCTATGAGAAAGAATCAGGTTTGGGATTTAGTCGATCTTCCTCCAGGCCGAAGGGCTATTGGGAATAAATGGATTCTCAAAATCAAGAGGAAGGCAGATGGATCGATTAATAGATACAAAGCTCGTCTGGTTGCAAAAGGATATACCCAAATGGAGGGTATTGATTTTGAAGAGACATTTTCCCCTGTTGTGAAGTTTGTGTCAATACGTGTCATTTTAGCTATAGTAGCACATTATGACTTGGAATTACATCAGATGGATGTAAAAACGGCTTTCCTTAATGGTAATCTTGACGAGGAAATCTATATGGCACAACCAGAAGGTTATATTGCTGATGGCCAAGAGGAAAAAGTATGTAGACTTAAAAAGTCTATATATGGGCTAAAGCAAGCGTCAAGACAATGGAACATAAGATTCAATGAAGTCATTTTATTTTATGGTTTCGAAATGATCAATGAGGATCATTGTGTTTACCTAAGAAAGGATAAAGGAAAGTTGGTCATTTTATCATTATATGTTGATGATATGCTGATAGCTGGAAATGACTTAAAAGTTGTGATTGAGGTCAAGTCTTGGCTTTCATCACAATTTGACATAATTGACATGGGAGAAGCTGAGTATATCTTAGGAGTACGGATCATTCGTGATCGATCAAAAAGACTTTTGGGTTTGTCCCAAGAAGCTTATATTACTAAGATATTACAACACTTCAATATGTTTGATTGCAACGTTGAACAAACACCTACAGCGAAAGGTGTTGTTTTGAGCAAAAGTATGTCTCCCAAGACTCCTAAAGAGATAGCCGAGATGAAGAAAAGACCATATGCTAGTGCCATTGGTAGTTTGATGTATACTATGTTGTGTACTCGCCCTGATATAAGCTATGCTGTTGGCTTAGTTAGTCGTTTCCAGTCAAACCCAGGATCAAGACACTGGAAAGCGGTAAAAAGGATATTCAGATATCTCAAAGGAACGACAGATTATTGTCTCTGCTTCCGAGGGTCAAAGTTGAGCTTGAAGGGCCACGCAGATGCAGATTGGGCAGGGGACCTTGACGACAGAAAATTCACATCTGGCTATATTTTTATGCTGAATGGAGGTGTCATTTCATGGAACAGCAAGAAACAAGCTTGTGTAGCACTGTCCACAATGGAGGCTGAGTATGTGGCTTGTGCAGCGGCTGTACAAGAAGCTGTCTGGTTGAGAAGGTTCCTAAAGCATCTGAAGATTGTTGAGGACAGTGGGAGCCCTGTTACAGTGTGTTGTGACAATCAAGCTGCTATAGCTTTTTCCAAGGATCCTAAATATCACAGCAAAGGCAAGCATATAGAAATTAAATACAATTTTGTAAGGGATATTGTTGACAAGAAAAAGATAATTCTTGAGTACATCCCTACCCGAGCAATGCTTGCAGATCCTTTTACTAAGCCGTTGACTAAAGAGTCATTTTATGAACATGTGAAGTCTTTGGGACTACGCAAGATGTAACAAATTGTAAAGACTGTTATTTAAATGAAATGTCATGATCTATTCAGTGTGAATGTATTTGTTACATTTGAAAAAGTCTCGATGAGCATGTTGGCAGGCTGAGATTGGTCCACTCACATGGACAATCGTCTCTATTTATTGAGTATAAATAGAGGTAAGACCATTACTTATGAGACAGCTTATGTAGTTGTAAAGAGAGACATACTCATAAGTTGAGGTCGCCTTAATTTTGTATCAAGATGAGATCATTTATGTAATGATCGAAGTAAATGCACCCACCATTTACTAAACCTGTTTAAAGCCAGATTCGAATTCATAAGTTGAATTCGGATTAGACGTTAGGTATGTCTAGATCGAAATCTGTATGATGTTAGATATTTGAGAAAAACATGCACTCTTTTTTTTGTAAAGAGAAAAACATCGTAGCATGTGATTCATACCACATGTGCTATAGCGACAATAAGGGCAGTAGGAGAAAGGATCCCTGCTTCTCTACTATGTGAGACCCTTGAGATTATCAGTTAATCTCAATCTTACCCTAAGTGACTATTTAGCTGTCTACTTGAAGTTTTAATCAGTGTTTGCTACTTTAGTGTGTGTCCTATTGACTATGGATGATTCGGTCTATGGAGCATAACTAGGAAAGCAACTGATTAGAATGGATAGATTCTAGCTGAAAAGGAAGATTAAAATTGGTTTACATCTGTAATACTTATTCACTGGTCGACCAGTTATATTTTTTGTTAAGTACTTAAAAATGTGATTGTGAATAAAAGTATTGATTTGAGATGACGAACATGCTCTTGACACAGATGTCATGTGAGGGATTAGAGATGTTCATATTGATGTAAATATTTAATCTGGGGTAATGACAAGTTATTGATGTCTCTGATTCGTTCGATAGAGCAGCTAAGTTAAGTGTAACAACTTTCTTAGCATTAATTGCTCAGTGTGCTTGCTGTCGTACGAACCATTTTCCCTGAAGTATGAGTTGAATGCTCCTATATGGTCTTTGTGACTTCCTTACATAGTCTTAGTGACTAGATGACCTATATGGATAGAATTGGACGAGTGGGAGATGTTGGCGTTACAAACGTTAATCAATCGAAGGCGTTACTAACCTTCGTTTTGAATGTTGACGTTACCTCATCTTGAATGCTTACCATTGATGAAGGTAAGGAAACCGTCTTCTTCTTCTCCCTATAAAATGGCGTCCAATTGCAATCCATGGGTAGACGCGAGAAGGAATCGGAGCTTCTGGGATTTGGTTTGTGATAGATCGAGTTGTGTCCTCGGTGACGTCCTCGTGACAGCAAGCAGAAGAAGAAGAGAAGAAGGATCACTATAAGTTTTTTGATTTGGCAGAAAGATATTCGATTGCAAATCATGCTTTCAATACAACAAATATAAACTTTCACATTTTACAGTCACAATACATACAATCAATCACATTTCACATATTTCACAATACATACAAATAATATACATAAACTTTCTTTCACATTTCACATTCTATCTACGATACAAACATCAAAACATACAAACATTCACATTTCATATTTTATATTTTACATACACATAAAAATAATTATCCAAACTTTAATTAAATATCATTTCAATATCAAATTAAACTATAAAACTATAAACTAAATAATATCAAATTAAGTCCTATCACAATATAAACCAAGTCCTATCACAATAATATAATCCAAGTCATTTCAATATCAAACTAAATTATAAATTACAGTAGAAAATAAACTATAATATAATCCAAGTACTATTACAATAATATAAATAAATTAGAATATCAATATCCAAATTCAAATTACATACCATAATAGAAGATAATAGAAAACATCCGTATATTTGGAAATACTGAAAGAAAAAATAAAATAAAATATGTTAGGATAATGATGGCTATAAAATAAGTATAAAAATGTATTATAAAAATGATAATTATAAAATTTATCTAAATTTTAAAATAATTATATATGAATAATAAATTTTAATACTTGGATATATCTAGTGAATATGATAAAGATGTTTGGCTACAAAATAAGGAGTCCTGAAAGCCAAAAATATAATATATTAGAATTTAATTACAGAATAAATAAATTTTACATGATTTTAATAAAACACATGTTATAGTTTAGCATACCTCAGAAAAAATCTACTCGCCACCATCTGTTGGGTCTTGAGTCTCCCGTGACTCAAAACCGCCGTGTTATATTGGAAGGGTGAAAGTAGTTATAACCATTATCATATGGTCCATGGAAGCTTTATGACTGTTTTATCTTAACTTATTTGCCCCTACAGGCTGACTCGGTTGGTAAGGTGTCTGACTGCTTGCATCGGAGGTCTTAGGTTTGAGAGTCGCCAGTCGCACACGGGGTAAAAACCTGGTCTGCTGGCTTAAATCCTCTCGGCTCTAGGCACCTTACCCCACCAGTAAAATCGTGATTTACCCCCTCTGGACACTTGTGGGGTCTCGTTAAGGTAGCGGTTCCACCTTGTTGCATGAAAGCTTTATAACCGACCTCTCTCCTCCGATCCTCCTCCGCTCTCCTCTGACCTCCTCTGCTCCTTAGTGGCTATCCATTTATCCATCTTCTGATCCATTGAGCTAATTTGATAGCGCAGTTCTTCTGCTCCATGTAGGCTTCATTGATGGGACCTTTCTGGTACCTTCGATATCACTGATGACTCATCCTTCAAGGGGTCTCGGCGTAGGATCAACATTGATGTCACATACCAAACGTCGCGCAAAAGTTGTTGCAAATCACATTTGTTGCGTTGGTCTTATCGGTGGTAGTTATTGACAACCCCATCTCAGAGTTGCAACCGTCCAGATAATGATCAGATTAATAGATCAGCGGCATTCGGCTCGACAAGGATATTCTCGATAAATGACGCTCTCATGGTCCAAGCGCATCATCTAGAAGATGTTCTCGATCAGGGATTCTCCTATAATGTAACCTATCACGGCAATATTCTTGGTCGGGGATATTCCTAAAACAAAGATCCTTGGTTATTGTGTGGTTGTGTTTTTTTTATGATATATATTTATCTTTTCAAATAAAAAATATATATTTAAAAATAATGGGCATGGGAAGACTATTTTGATAATAAACAAAACTAATAATGCTCTTTTGATATTATTTTTTCACTATTCTAATAAAAAGGCCGTCTTTTTTATTTTTTGCCAAAAAAATTTAAATAAACTCAAACAAATGTATAGGAGCAAGCCCATGACCCCGCGCAGCAACCGCTTCCACAAGTTCGCTAGAGACCGAAGCTCGCAGGCAAGCATCGTACTCGTCCACAAGCTTCCCGATGCCTGACGTCATGCATGGGTCTGGTTGTGACGTCATACGTTAATTGAATACATATGGATTAAAAAAAATTTAAAACGTGAAAAAATTAAACAGCATGCACATGCACTGCACATGCCTATGCGGGACGGACCGGGTAGGAGACGCAAGTCGAGGCCGCATGAAGTTTCCATGCAACTTATTAATCTTCAAGTTGCAACGCCGATGGCGACGGCCAGCGTACAGATGTATCTTTTTTATTTTATTTTATTTATTTATTAATAATATTCTGATGCATGCATTTGTTTTTTTTTTTTTTAATTTCGATTACGTACTGGCTGACCCTCGATTGATGCATGGGGACAGAGCCCAGCCAGGTTCATGCATTACTTTCTGAAAGAAGAAACTTGTGCTGGAAAAAGAAAAGAATGGCAATTGGCTTACTTAAAGTCCCAACCCACCCACTTGTCCACCCACCTGTACACAAAATGGCGGAGATGCATGGACGGTGGGCCACCCCAATGCACCTCGGTTGGTGTGTCCATTTCTTTTATTCCAACTTGTTTTGTATCTTTTAAAAGAAAATAATCCCAAATTTTCTTTATACAAACAGCAAACTCAACTCGCTTCTGATTTCTTATATTAGAAAAAAATTATTTTCACTTTTTACATATAAAATATTAAAAAATAATATACAAAAAATTCAATGAATAACGTGATATTTTACATACAGCGATCTTCGATAGATTCATCGTGTCTTCCAAAGTATGATTTGATTCGAGGCGGCAGCCGAAGGTCGCCGATGGTGTCCGAGCGATAATTAGACGTGTGCATACAAAATGTCACGTCATTCACTGAACATTTCATTGAATTTTTTGTAGAAATTCACTTCGTATAATTGAACCGTTTCAAAGTATGGTTTGATTCGGGGCGGCAGCCGAAGGTCGCCGATGGTGTCCGAGCGATAATTAGACGTGTGCATACAAAATGTCACGATGAATCCCCGATAGATTCATCGTGTCTTCCAAAGTATGGTTTGATTCGGGGCGGCAGCCGAAGGTCGCCGATGGTGTCCGAGCGATAATTAGACGTGTGCATACAAAATGTCACGTCATTCACTGAACATTTCATTGAATTTTTTTGTAGAAATTCACTTCGTATAATTGAACCGTTTCAAAGTATGGTTTGATTCGGGACGGCAGCCGAAGGTCGCCGATGGTGTCCGAGCGATAATTAGACGTGTGCATACAAAATGTCACGATGAATCCCCGATAGATTCATCGTGTCTTCCAAAGTATGGTTTGATTCGGGGCGGCAGCCGAAGGTCGCCGATGGTGTCCGAGCGATAATTAGACGTGTGCATACAAAATGCCACGTCATTCACTGAACATTTCATTAAATTTTTTGTAGAAATTCACTTCGTATAATTGAACCGTTTCAAATTGTTTCTTTTTAAGAATCAAAAAAATTTGTGCCAAAATAACAAATGCAAAGAAGAATAAAAGACCTTGGATCCATAATGAGTCTTGAAACACTACTTCGACATCCCCCTAATCAAAGCCTCCCACATTAGGATTGCTTGTTAATGGTTGATCAAGCTTGATGGATTCACCCTGAGTGTATCATGACTTTAAAAATTTATATACTTCAACTATCAATTTACTGAATTATCCTCAATTATTTTGATAAAAATCTAAAATAAAATATAATTTTTCCTAAATATAACATCATTTAACTAAAATCTAATATATTTTCTATCAAATCGAGTAGGTCTAATTAATTTATCCTAAGCTAATTGATTTGTATGAACTCCTAATCAATTGATCAGATAAAAAAAATTATACTCAATTTGATAAAAAAATATACTAAATTATAATTAAAATGTGTTGAATTTAAGAAGAATTATATTTATTTTTAGACTTTTTGTACCTGTAAAAAATAAATATGATATTCTCTCACTGATCGATTATCGATCAATTTTTAATCGATTGGAATAGCTCCAACTAATTATGGACAACTTTGATTAATTCTCGATCAATTGAATTTGAAAAAAAATGTTGTACTTAATTCGATAAAAAATATACTAGATTATAGTTGGATGATATTAAATTTAGAAAAAATTATATTTTATTTTAAATTTTTTTATCTAAAAATAATAAGAATAATTAAATAAATCAATATATATTAAAAAGTTAAAATAAATATAATTTTCTATGTAAGGAATAGAAATAACTTTTCTAACAGGTTGAAGATAAAATTTAAGATGCGGAGATTTAAAAATAATTTACAGGTGTTTTAATCTGCAGTTTAATATTATTTCAAAAATAATAATAATAATAAATATTTTATGATTATTCTAGATGAATTAGATAATATCAAGACATAATCAATTTGGTTCAAAATTTTTCATTTTATTATTATTATTATTATTATTATTATTATTATTATTATTTAAGGTTGAGTCATTATTATTTTTCCGTTGTCTTTTTTCGTACATCCCCCTTCGGCAATTGCCGTGCCAACTCCTCGCCACTTGCTTCCTCGTGCAGGGACGGATGCACTGCATTCAAATGGCAAAAGGCGTAATTAATATTGCTTCCCGTTTGGGACGCGTGGGCCGTTCATCGTCAAGATCGTCTTCCCCATCTCATCTTGACCGTCCATCACCCGTCGCTTTCCGGTGTTTTTCCCTGCCTCTTTCTCGTCTTTTTTTATGAGGCCGCGTCTCCTCTTCCTTTCTCCACAATTTTCCCCCTCTGCGCTCCTGGGGTTGTTCTGCGGATGCGTGCTGAGATTTTTGTTCATCTGAAGTTTGTGTTTGTCTCCTCGATCGGCTCTCTTTTGTTGCTGTTTTCGCTGGTGTGGTTCGTGGTGGCCGGATTCGCCTCCTCGGGGTTGCTCCGTACTCGTCTGAACTCATGGCGGCTCTCGTCAAACGAGGAGGTAAACCCTATGTGTTCCTTTCTATCTTGTCTTGTTTGTGTACTTTGGGAATCGTCGAGTTTGGGGTTGGATCTGTATGGTTCCTGGTTTTTCTGCATCGCGTTCTACATGTTGGAAATCGTTTGCTTTGAATTGTTGCTGAAATTCATGTTTCTAATCGTTATTCGCTACTGAATGGTTGATTGATTTTGAAATCGGAAATATTTGATTACAATAAGCATCGATTCTTGTTAATACTTAAAACAAATTGGTAAAGATCAAATTTTTTGTTTCAATCCTTAATTCTTACATATACTCGATGTCCGGAACTGATCGGCATTTTCTGTTTTGGTTTTGCAGGCAGCGATGATATCTGCCCTGGCGGTCCTTTCTTCTCAAACCTCATGGAACAGGGATTTCTCGTGTCCCTTGCTCGTTCTATTGATGGTCACTGCCCTCCCCGCAAGAGGTCCAGGGTCATTGCTCCGCTCGTCTTCGGAGTAGGGGAGAGAGTTGCAGACAAGAAACAGCAACCCCGCTCGATCGACACCCTTCCTGATGAATGCCTCTTTGAGATCCTTAGACGGTTGCCAGGAGATAAGGAGAGGAGCAACTCTGCTTGTGTGTCTAAGCGTTGGCTTATGCTTCTGAGCAGCATCCGTTCTTCTGAGCTTGCTGCTCAGATGAAACCTAGCGTCAAATCTATGAAGAAGACCTTGCCAGACCTAAACAATTTTGTACCTGTAAATGAGAATGAAACTGAGAACAATGGATTTCTTACCAGGCGTTTGGTCGCAGAGGAAGCTACTGATATCAGACTTGCTTCTATTGCACTTGGAACTTGTAGCCGTGGTGGGCTGGGGAAGCTTTTCATCCAAGGAGGTGATTCGACAAGGGTCTCTGATGTTGGCCTCTCTGCGATTGCTCATGCATGTCCTTCCCTACGGGTCTTATCTATGTGCATGGTACCCTTGGTCACTGATGCTGGTATAGCTGAGATTGCTGATGGTTGCCCATTGTTGGAAAAGCTAGATCTATGCCAATGCCCACAGATCTCAGACAAGGGCTTGATAACCATTGCTCAGAAGTGCCCCAACTTAATGTCTCTCACTATCGAGGCATCCTCGAGCATAAGTAATAAAGCTCTTCAGGTTGTTGGTCGTTTCTGTACAAAATTGAAATATGTCACTATCAAAGACTGCCCAGAAGTTGGCGACCAAGGAATTGCAAGCTTGGTATCTTCTCCCTCCTCTTCTCTGGAAAAGATAAAACTTCAGGCTTTGAACGTTTCTGACTTAGCCCTTGCAGTTATTGGCCAATATGGGAAGAATCTAACAGATGTGTCTCTGACTAGCCTGAAGAATGTGGGGGAGAAGGGATTTTGGGTTATGGGCAATACTTGTGGGTTACAGAAGTTAAGATCGATCACCGTCAACCATTGCAATGGACTTACAGAGGTAGGCTTGCAAGCTATTGCAAAAGGTTCACCTTTACTGAAATACGTCTTTGTCCGCAAATCTTGTAACCTATCTGATGCTGGTTTAGTTTCTTTTACTGAAAATGCAAGGGCACTTGAGAATTTGCATATTGAGGAATGCCACCAGTTAACTCTTATGGGTGTCCTTGGTGCTCTTCTGACATGCAACCCAGAGTTGAAGTCACTATCTCTAATGAGATGCTTGGGTATCAAAGATATAGATTTTGCTCCAGCCCAACTGCCATCATGCAAGTCACTTGAGTCTCTGACCATTCGAAACTGTCCTGGTGTCACGAGTGCTAGCTTACAAGTAGTTGGAAAAATCTGCCCCAGGTTACAGAGAGTCGACTTTGGTGGTCAAGCTGGAGTCACAGATGATTCACTTATTCCACTGATCCAGAGTTCTGAGGCAGGTATTGTGGAGGTCAATTTGAGTGGTTGCGTTAATGTTTCTGATGCACTGGTCACCATGTTGGTTAAGGCGCATGGAAGCACTCTCAGGATGCTTAATCTTGATGGTTGCAAAAAAATCACTGATAGAAGCATCATGGCAATTGCACAGAGCTGTCTTGTGCTCAATGACCTGGATTTATCTTCTTGCGCGATTGGTGATTATGGTGTGGCGATCCTGGCCTCAGCAAGGCAGCTCAACCTGCGTATGCTTTCTCTTGCAAGCTGCTCCAAGATCACCCAGAAAAGTCTGCCATTCTTGGTGAACATGGGCCAGTCGATAGTGGGTCTAAACCTGCAGCACTGCCACTTGATCAGCACTGATGCAATCAGTTTGCTCGAGGAAAGGTTGTGGTTGTGTGATATCATTTTCTAGATGAAGAGAAGCATGGTACTAGGGAGTCTTTCAAAATAACCAAGCTTCAGAAGTCCGTTTCAGTTTTTTCTCTGCAACTTTTGGTCACCATCCGTGGATCTATGGCTGATCTTTTTTACAGATGTTCTTAACAAAGGAACTCTGTTTTTTGGGAAAATTTAGCAGGCTCCCAGTGTCTGCCGGTTTCCTCTATTTTGGCCTTGGCTACGGTGATCACCACATGCAGTCTCAGTCCTAGTTTTTCGCTTACGAGTCTAGTTATCTCATGCTCTTTGTGTTTTTTTCTGTGATCATGGTTCTTATTGCCAAGGAAGCTGGATACATTGTTTCTCTTGGTGTTAGCCAAGTTTTCATATCGGTATTGCTTGTCAAGTGAGCCAGTCCTAGTGCTTTGCGTATGTCCCATGTAATCTGGGTCTGTTGGAGTCTGTAATGCTGGTCTTGTTTGGTTGCTTTTGCAGTGTTTTCAGAAGCCTGAATGCATGGGGATTGGCTAGGCTGCATAATTCTCTATTACTGCATGCCATGACAACCTTGTTCGGTTGCTTTTTATTCGCCAAATCCTATTTTTTACAGGCTGATGGAAACCTGTAATCTGCGCATCCTTTCTTTATAATCAAATAAAGTTGTTTAATAGTGGTCATTCTGTGTTCTTGGTTTCGTGTAGTGCATGATTTGAATGGGATAATAATGATCCTTCCCCTCTGGCGTGCTAGGTTTTTCTTTGATAAATAATTTATATATCAAATGAAAAGTTACATATTAGACACGCCCAAAGTAATAGATAGAAGAGATATGTGTCTGGATCTTACTAAATATCATCTGTATATCAAAAACATCTCCATCAAATTGGCAGCAATTATGCGTTTACCATAACAAAAAGACCATGCACGATATGTTCAAGTATCTAGCTCCAATTGTCTTCATGAGATGCACTGAAAAATAATACGTGGATATTGTCAACATGAGATTTGGGGAATCAAAATATAACAAAGTCAGTGTGTCCATCCTTCCAACGTACCAGTCATAGCATCCGAGCTAGTAGTCCCCGTGATTTATCTCCTTCATATTGACTCTAGGACGGATTATCTGAAGCGCTGAGATGAGCGAATCATTTTTTGCCAATAAATATCTAGCTTCAGTCAAGTGGCCATCGCTGTAGTATCTCCAGAGAAAGACCTCTAGCATTCGCTTGGTGTGAAGTCAAGGCTTCACCTTGTCCCAAAGAATGGCGCTAATGGGGCACCAAAAGAAGGTGTAGTCCAAAGATTCATCCTCATGCTTGCATAGAGAAGTTTTTCACCGCATGTACTCTAGCTGATCCTTTGTGTGTAGGTGGCCCTGTGCAAGGAATAAGGACGGATCTAAAAATTAGAGGTGACCTGACTGATGTTGAGTTGGTAAGTCTACCAATGAAGAGGTCAGAGTTTTCTGAATTTTTAAGTTTTATTAAATGAGGTTTTCATTATTAATGAAAGTGTTAAATTAATTTACTGAATGCGGTAATGTTATATAATTGATGTTAAAATTTGAAGGTCACGACGGAAGACCTAGTTGCTAATACGATATTAGAGAGCATGCCTTCAACGGAGAGGTAGAAGTAGTTAGCCCATGAGCATGACATGGGGTTGTGCTTGAGCATCTTGCCAAAACCTCAATCCACAATTGCTCGCGTCCAACGTCGACGTAACTCATAAGGGTATGCCGATGTGGAGGACGCATCTATCCAATCGTGACAATTGTGAGAGTAGCCTTGTCAATGACTATGCCTCCGAGAGCGAGAACCTAGTCACGGAGGGAGTAGTCATGGCCACGAGTAGAAGCTTGCACGGGAGATAGTGGAACGATGCTGCTTACGTAGAGAGAGAATATGTTTTTTAAAAAAATTTCTAAATCAGTTTAAATTAAGTAAATCAATTTAATCTAATTAAATTTAATTCAATCTTAATTTGGTCAAATCAAATACAAATTAATCTTTATTTGGACCAACATACTCATTATCTCCGTACCTACCCGATAAATTTTATTCGATTTCAAACCGATTTTAAATCATTGTAGAAAAAAAAATAATTACGCTCATCTTAGTTGCTCCTTATAGCTTATTCCCAAGTTATATAAAGAAAAGTAAATTATGGATCAATTTATAATCTATTGCTAAATGACTAGGAAGTGGGAGGAGTTTTTTCTTTGAGACATATACTCATAAGGATATTGACACCTTACTCTATTATAGTAAAATTATCACCCTCTAACCAACGATGTATTCTTATGAGAACCAATCTAATTTTAAATCAGTACTTTCACTTTGTGTCAGATTCTTACTTAACAAAATTTATATAATTGTACAAAATTCTCAATTCCCTTGCCTCTCAATTCTCTTTCCTCAATTTAGCCTTAACTTTCATTTAAAAAGTTATACGTAGTGTAGTATGGCTGGGCTATAGTCCAGGATAGTCCATAGGTTCCTCTCAATTCTCTTGCCTCAATTTAGCCTTGACTTTAATTTTACATATTTTCATTTGTTAATATTAGTGAATTTGGATTGCTTCTGAATAAAATTCTTCAATTATATACATGATCACACTTATTTTATGAGCTTAATTATGACTTGCTTACCTATTAATGCATATTTGTCAAGAAGTAATAATAACCTTTTGCTCTAATAATAACAATATTTATATAAGATCGAGTTTCAGTTCGATAAATTAACGGATAATTTTTTTTTAATGAACGGTTGACCTGCCTATGAATGCTAGGCAGCCGAGATCGTTCAAATAAGTAATACAAGGATGATATTTTATACCTTAATCATCGATACCAAGTTTACAATTCAATAATTTACCTTGTCCTCCATGAAAGCGATTGGAGATGCTTTTACCTTTGGTTTTTAGAGACACATTTGCTTTTGTAAACATGCCCAACTCCAAATTTGGAGAAGCAACTTTTGCCCATTAAAAAAAAAAAATTCTCCGTGACATAAACCACGATAACTCCGCTATCAATTGTAGCTGGATACCGAGATTATCGCCGTCAATTAAGTCGATAACTATGTAATAGATTTATAATGTGGAATAAGAGTCGAATTCTGATAAAACGGTGAAAATATATATCCTTGCACGTAAGGATCTGCTCGTACTAATTTACTCTCTCCTAATTACATAAAGGATGTGCACGGTACCTAATTTACTCATTTTTAATGGTGCGGAAGGCATACTTGCAGTACCTGATTTATTCTATCCCAATGATATGAGACAATCATAAAATAAGATGCCAGAATAATGAATTTCATTTTTAGATATTTGAATTACCTAATAAGAGATTATAAAAATTAAAAGGATATTTTTTAAATAAAATCATAAAAAATATTCTTTTTTATTTATCATTAAACTATTATTTCATCTTGTCTGCCTCCATTTTTATTTCTAAATATATTTTTATTTTTAATATTATTGACACTATTAACACAAAATATAAAGTATCTATTATTAACACTTCTTCTCTAATTAACATTAATTAATATGACATTATAGTAATTATAAATTTAGATAATTTATCTTTAGTCAAAATTAGATCGCAGCAATTATAATTCATAGATATAATAATTATACAGTACGATTGTAATACTAAAATATGGAGAATACTTTAAAGGATTTTTTTATATGATTAAATAAATAAATATTAAAATATGGGTATTCGTGCAATCTGATCTGTCAGATCCGATCTCAATATCCAATTAAATTTTATATGTATATATATTAAAGATTTATTTTCAAAGTCTATTAATTTTTTTATGGTGTTTAATTTATTTATTTTAATATGATTAAATTAGGAGTATATATGTGTAATATATTATTTTAGTTATAGTTTTTTTATACGGTGTTATTTCAATTTTAATTTTAAATTGGATAGAATATCTTATAAGTACGGGTGTAGGGATGAATATTACGAAGATGAGAATGAAAATAAAAAATAAATGAAGATGAAGATGAAGATGAAGATGAAGATAGGAGATAAATAAAATAAAATAAAATAAAAATAAATAAATCGTTCTAATGCTGACGAATGCAATGGTGGCCGGGCTGTCAAGTGTCAACTAACAATGGAGACTTCCCTGTCCGCTGATGCGGACGGGATTAGGAGGATCCTTTGTAGACTTGTAGTTTAATTTCTATGTCTTCGTATTTCAAATCATTTATTCATTATCAGTCACTCATTCGATTGTTGTCTGTTCATCGGGATAGTCTCCGGCCATCGTCGCTATCAAATTATATTATGAAGAAGATAAACCATAAGGGATCTCCGATAATTCCGATCTCGTCGGAAGATCGCAATTGTAGGAGATCCCCTAGGGCTTATCTTCGCTGGGGCATAGTTTTGGGGATGGTGGCCTCCGACCATGGGCTATGAGCGGCAGAGGAGATTCTCTGTCCTAGAGGATCTCTGTCTCGCCTGTCTCACACTCATCGGCGAGTCGCCTGATCGTCGATCGGATATCATCATGGTTTTTGATCGTCGTCCCGAATCAAATGATATCCTGAAAGAACGGTGAACTGATTGAATCGCCGTAATTGTAATCTTACCGAATTCGACCGTGAATCTGGCAATATCGTAATTATGGTGATCCCGACGGGTTCACCGTACCCCCAAGGTATAATTTTGTTCGGAGCGGCGACCAGAGGTCGCCGTAGTGTCCGATCGACGATCGGACAACTCATTGCCCTTGTCGATAAGTGAGACAGAGTCAGACGGAACAGAGGGTAAAGTGGGACAGAGGATCTGCCCTCTATGAGCGGACGATAATCAAGATGAGTTTTGGCGATGAAAGAAAATTTTGAAACACGGGGATAAAAAATTTGTGGGTAAAAGATCCCGACTCCGGATATAGTTTAAGGGGGTGCTTGGGTTTAGAAGACGGGAATGAGAATGAAATCCATTTCATTTTCATTTATGATATTTGATATATAAAAATCGAAATTAAAATATGAATATAATATCTTATTTTATAATCTATTCCTCACTAAATTATCATTGAATTCATAAATTTCTTCATAAAAATAATTATAATTTTATTGTCGAATACATGCGGGCGTCCCTAAAAAACAAATGGACAGAAACGCGTAATTAGAGCCAACTTGCTCATGTCTGTCCCACTTGGTCCGTCCACGTTCATCCCCCGAACCTCCTTGGAGATCTTTTCCCCTACCTTCTTATTGCGTTTCGTGAGGTACGCAGAACGCCCCGCTTTCCCCAAATCCGCATCCTTCTTTCCTCTCCGCTTCTTCGTCTCGCTTCTATTTTTTGCCCTTTTGGGTTGCTCGATCTGTTAGGGGTCGTTTCTCCTCATGCTTCCCGTTCGTCGGCGCCTTCCTCTCGGGCTTTCGCTGCTGCTTTCGCTGCTGGTGCTCGGATTTGGCTTCTCGGGGCTGCTTCATCCTAGTCCGCACTCATGGCAGCTCTTGTCAAACGAGGAGGTCGGTAATCCCTCTTCGATCCTCGTAATATTAGCTTGTCTTTCCGTGTTGTGGGAGAAATTGGCCGATTTGGGGCTGGATCTGTAGGGCTTTCTGAGATCCTTGTTGAGATTTCTTCCTGTTGTTTATTTCGATGGTTAGCCCCTTTTTTGTGCTATAAAATTTGCTAAAATCGAGGCGATGCTGCAGATCTGGCGATACTTTGTGCTGTTTACCTTTAAGATTTGTTTGACTATAGCTTCTCAGCTCATAGTTACAGATCTTTGATTTGTTTTGCTTCTGAATTTCGCCAATACCTTCAGTTAAAAAAAGTGAAATCTGCAATTCCGACAATAGCATCTTGTCTGGTTTTAGTGCTATGTTGAGGAATGAGGATGGTTGTTTGTATGGTAATCAGCTTTTCATTTTAGAGGTTTAATTACATAAATACGCTCAGCTTTGTTTTCGTTGTCTCTCAGGCAGTGATGATATCTATCCTGGCGGCCCTTTCTTCTCGAATCTTGTAGATGCGGGCCTTCTTGTGTCTCTGTCTCGTACAGTTGATGTTTACTGCCCTCCTCGCAAGAGGTCCCGAGTCACTGCTCCGCTCATCCTCAGAGCTGGAGAGAAAGCTGCAGAGGGAAAACAGCAACCTCGGTCAATCGACACTCTGCCTGATGAGTGCCTCTTTGAGATCCTCAGACGGTTGCCGGGAGATAAAGAAAGAAGCAACTCTGCTTGTGTCTCTAAACGTTGGCTCATGCTACTGAGCAGCATCTGTTCTTCTCAACTTATTGGTAGGATGAAGCCTAGCCTCCAATCTGTGAACAAGCCCTTGCCTGATCTGAACCAGCATCCGTCTGTAAATGACCAGGAAATTCAGAACAATGGCTTTCTTACTAGGCGCTTGGAAGCAGAGGAAGCTACTGATATTAGACTCTCTGCTATTGCACTGGGAACTTGTAGCCGTGGTGGGCTGGGCAAACTTTTCATCCAAGGAAATGACTCGACTAAGGTCTCTGATGTTGGGCTCTCTGCAATTGCTCATGCTTGCCCTTCACTTCGGGTCTTAGCTATGTGGAAGGTACCATTGGTCACTGATGCTGGTCTAGAAGAGATTGCCAATGAATGCCCATTGTTGGAAAAATTAGATGTTTGCCACTGTCCTCAGATCTCAGACAAGGGCTTGATAGCTGTTGCTCTGAAGTGCCCCAACTTGATGACTCTCACTATCGAAGCATCCTCAAACATAAGTAATAAAGCTCTTCAGGTTGTTGGTCGTTGCTGTTCAAAATTGAAATATGTTACTATTAAAGACTGCCCAGAAGTTGGCGACCAAGGAATTGCAAGCTTGGTCTCTTCTCCCTCTTCTTCTTTGGAAAGGATAAAACTTCAAGCTTTGAACATTTCTGACTTAGCCCTTGCAGTTATTGGCCAATATGGGAAGAATCTAATAGATCTGTCTCTGGTTAGTCTGAAGAAAGTGGGGGAGAAGGGATTTTGGGTTATGGGTAATACTTGTGGGTTGCAGAAGTTGAGATCCATCAGTATCACCTGTTGTAGCGGGCTTACTGATATAGGCTTGCAAGCTGTTGCAAAAGGTTCCCCACTATTGAAGCAGCTTTTTGTTCGCAAATCTTGCTACCTATCTGATGCTGGCTTGAGAGCTTTTGCTGAAAAAGCTAGGGCACTTGAAAATTTTCACCTTGAGGACTGTAACCGTGTAACTTTTTTGGGTGTCCTCAGTGTTCTTTTCAACTGTCCAAAGTTGAACTCACTTGCCCTAATGAGATGCTTGGGCATCAAAGATTTACCTTATGCCCCTGCCCAACTGCCATCATGCATGTCACTTGAGTCCTTGATAATTCAAGACTGTCCAGATGTCACAAGTGCTAGCCTACAAATGGTGGGGAAGATCTGCCCCCAGTTACAGAAAATAGACTTGGGTGGTCAAGCTGGAGTTACTGATGCTTTGCTTATTCCACTAATCGAGAATTCTAAAGTGGGTTTGGTGGAGGTAAATTTAAGAGGTTGTGTTAATATTTCTGATGCATTGATCACCATATTAGCAAAGGCACATGGAAGTACTCTGAAGATGCTTAATCTTGATGGTTGTGCAAAGATCACCGATATGAGCCTTATGGCCATTGCAAACTGTTGCTCTGTGCTTGATGATCTGGATTTATCAGGTTGCTCAATAGGTAACTATGGTGTGGCAGTCCTTGCATCTGCAAAGCAGCTTAGGTTGCGTGTTCTCTCTCTTGCAAGCTGCTCAATCACCACAAAATGTCTGCCATTCTTGGCAAATATGGGGCAGTCAGTAGTGGGTCTGAATCTTCAGCAGTGCCGCATGATCAACAGTGATGCGGTTGCAGTGCTTGAGCAAAAACTATGGTGGTGCGATATCATTTCCTAGAGTAGAGAACACTAAACAAATGGTGCGAGGGAGTTTCTTTGGAGTCTAGTCATTGGGCTTCTTTCATGACCTTCAGCGCCAGAAAAGTGTGGAAAAACACAAGTGTCTTTCAGTTTGTTTTTTGGTTCATGTCCTCTGGACGTGGCCTTTCACCTTTTGGTCAATTTCCATGGACCTATGGCTTAGTTCATTTTGACAGTTGTTCTTGGAAAGGAACTCTGTTTTGAGGCGGCAAGCAGTCATCCAATCCAATGGCGGGCTTGCTTTTCTCAGTTTTTGGCCTTGGTTATGGAATTACCATATTCAATCCTGGTTTTGGTGGTAGTTTTCTACTTCCGAGCCTAGTTATGTCAATGTCTTAGATTGTTTCAACTGTGATCCTGGTTCGTCTTACCAAGGAAGCTTGATAGTTTGCTTCCCTGGTGTTTTAGCCAAGTTATCATGTTGTTCAAGTCTGCAGGTTGAACTCGTGCCGAGTTTCAGGTGTGTTGAGTCCTTTGTTGTTTGCAGTGTGTGCTCGATGTCAGCTCTGTAATTCGGGTCTGTCCTCTGTAGTGTCGGTCCGGTTTGGTTGCTTTTGCTCAGTTTGTTTGATGCCTGAGATTCATGGTATTTGGCTATGGCTGCATGTTATTGAAGCATTGCCATGACAACCATGTTTGGTTGTTTTTTCGTCAAATCCTATATTTTTTTTCCAGGTTGATCATGGACTGTAACGTTTGCAACCCTTGTCTATGATAAAATAAACTGATATTTTACTATGATGCTCTCATTTTTCTGTGCTAGTATTGTTGATCTAATTATGTTTGCCTCCGTTGTGGTTGGTGGAAGGTACAGCGTATCTTAATATTCATTTTAATTCGGCTTTGCTTAATGCGTAGATGCTGCTTTTAGATTGAATATTTTAGCATCATTAAGAATTTTGGATGTCTGAGCAAAAGGTGATGGTGACTCAAAATTTATTGAAGTAATTGTCCATACATGTGTATGGAGGATTAAGTTTATATGGATGATTTTAATCTGATTAAGTTCATGATAGGTTTAATTTTTATAAGATGAATTTATACTTGATTAATAGATATAACAAATTGCCATTAAGAAAATTAAATTCTAATTAATTAATGTAATATTGTATGTATGAAGGAGAATTTTGAATTATTGAATGTGGATTGAATGTGTAGATTTATTAACTTAATTTATTAATATTAATGGATTGTTAATAATGAATGAATTTTAAGGTGGATGGTCTTTATATCTTGAATTTGATATATAAGAGAATAAGAGTTTGATTTGGGCCTCATGCTTCTTTCTTGAACTTTCTTTGTTGAGATTAAGATAAGGTTAGATCATTTCATATTTGCGGAAACTTCAGTGATAAATAAAATCTATAGCTAATGTGATGAATTAAATCAGTGATTTCAATTTTCAATTTTATCTTAGAAGTCAGGATGGCAATTAAATTTTGTTAGGTGATGGTGATCTCAAATAAATCGGATTAAGTTCACATCGATAGATTTAATCTTCATAAGATGGATTTACATTTGATTAATACATATAATAAATTATCATTCAGGAAATTAAATTCTAATTAAGTAATTTAATATTTTATACTTGAAGGAGAATTTTGAAGTATTAGATATGGATTTAATATGTAAATTTATTAACCTAATTCATTAATATTAATGGATTATTATTGATGAATGAGTTTTAAGATGAATGGTCTTTATATGTTGGATTTAATATATAAGAAAAGAAAAACTCTTGATTTGGACATCTTAAATCATTAAGATTTTGAACTCCTTTTTTTGGACTCTCTTCATTGAGAACAAGATAAAATTTCGCTCAACCTGATAGAACATCATTTTGCACTTGTAAAAACTTCGACGACAATAAAATCAATAGCTAATACGATGAATTTAGGTCCATCTTCGTTTGTTGTTGATTTTGATTTTCAATTTTATCTGAGAAGTTTGATAATAATTAAATTTTATTATTAATGAATGATTGATTAAATTCTACGTATCTGTTATGCCAATCTGGAGATGGATCTATGTGCTTGTGAATTATTAAAAGGTAGTCGAGGAGGGTTTATGGAGGCGAAGAGTACCTTGATAAACTAGGTAATAGATAAACCTAAAACGATCAATCCAGTCCCAAAAAATTTTCTACCGATTGTCAAGATAAATCGAAAAGCGCTTACAACAGATGATCCAGAAACCAAACATCCCAAAATTTATGCCCCATTTGAAAAAAAAGATCCTATAAAATATTTCATAATTGAGGATCAAATAATAGATGTCTGGAATGATGATTAATCACTCTGCCACTGCACCATAACCTTGAGCAACTATACTAGTGTGCTCCTCGCATGATTATAAGGCGGGAATAAGAAGGCATATGATTATAAGGGGCGTTTGGTAAGCATGTTTAGAAGGCGAGAATAAAAATATAATTTATTTCATTCTTATTTATGATGTTTGGTATACAGGAATCGAAATCAAAATATGAATATGATATCCTTGATTTTATAACCCAACCCCTACTAAGTTATCACTAAACTCATAAACCTCTCAATCAAAATATATTACCATTCTCATTATCGAATATATACCAAGTAACCTCTCAGTTTACCACCAAACACTGATGATTCCATACTAGTATGAAATAACTAATTGACTAAAGTAAAAATATATATATTCTTTAGACTTTAAGAATAAATAAAATATGAATTAATTTTTACTAGTCCGAAATAGATTTTTTTAATCTGTTAATATTCTGGCTACAACTATTGAAATCTCAATGACGCCTTATAATCATACTCTAATCCGTTAAGCATCAGTTGCTTATCTAATAATAAATGAATTAGATCAGAATCCATATAATGACTGAGGGAGCGCTTGGTAAGCGAATTTAGAAGGCGAGAATGAGAATGAAATATATTTCATTCCCATTTATGATGTTTGGTATACCTAAATTAAAATCAAAATATGAATATGATGCCCTTGATTTTATAATCCAACCCCCACTTGATTATCACTAAACTCATCACAAATTGGATACGCACGTCTCAGCAGTTACCGACAAGCTCATCAGAATAAAACTTATGCTAAAATTAAATCCACGTAATTATTTAACAAAGAACATACAAGAAACCAAGAGGGGAACGTGAAAGTGTTCGACCAGAAGGAACAACTACAACTACAACTTACTACAACTGCAGAATATCTTTCCGATCTTGCTGATAATTGTCCTAGTTGTAGCAGCAAATCAAACTCTGAAAAGCAAGTAGCATGGAAGTTCCATCTCAGATATGCTCGTTGAGAAGAACTACCTTGACACAAATCATGGAGCTTTCTAGATACGTAGCAAGCCAACAAGACCAAGCCAACACTCACGCCATCACAATGCAAGACCAAACAGTACTGTGAGGAAAAGAATTGGTGTTTTGGATTCAATGGTATATTAAATACTTTATTCACTCATGCTTGTGAATATAAGTAAATACCTCTTCGTTCAAAACACCGTTCCAAGATGATCTAGGTCTGTATCTGCCATCTTATGGTCCTCTGCCATTTTAGTATCAAATAGAGGAGTAGCCAGCTTGGGAGGGTTCTAAACAAAGGTGAATCACTCATTAAGATGAAAAATCTCCAAAACAATCAAACATGCAAGTTAACTTCTTGATTACCAAGAATGAAAATCACATTCTACTTTTCACACACAACTTCCAGCAACATTATTGATTAAACATAGCTTAGTTGGAGAAAGATCCCAACATGATTTGTTGTACTCAATGTCCATGAAAAGCAATTCTGTTCATGAGCTACTATTTGATTGCTTGCATCAAATGTTGAAGTCAAATGTTTTGATTGGATAATATTTTTTGCAGCCTTTGGTGTTGGTTGCAAAGTTAAAAGAGATTGTATCATGCCCTTTCTTTTATTCTGTAACCTTCATTGAAACTTTTATTAACTGACACCATTTTTTCAATGCTCACTTACTCAAAGACTTGTATTAAGCTCCTTTAGTTACACTATTTCTCCCCATCAGTGTTTATGAAAGTATCCAGATCAGTGAAAGCCTAACCATCTATTCTAACTTTTGAATGTTTTTGCAAACAAATATAGTTCCTGTAAGGAGCATGTCTCCATCTTCTAACTATCGAAGATGTATTAGGAGTGATGAGGGATTACTAGAGTAGTTAATAAGTTTAGCTATTTACTACCCATCTCATTTTGAAGACCAACCACATCAGGACCCTTGCGCATCAGAACTGTCCAACTTGTAGAAGTATGACAATGAAAAATATTGCAGATTAAGATCCTCTTTAACAAATAATTAGAAGGAAAAAATTGTCCTGAAAAAGCCTGAAAGAGAATAGGTAAGAAAACAGCCTATTTCACTTGGCATTTTTTTTAGTGTATCATGGGACCAAGATTTAAAGAGAGAGAGAATATTTAGAGTGATGATTTGATAAGTTGAAGATGGCTAATTTGCAGACCAAGAAAAAAAAGTTATTGCTCCAAGTTCATGCACATGGGAAAACGAAAGCTGAGATAGACTAGCCAACAATAGAAGCAACTGGAATTCTGGGATTTCTGTAGATAAGCTCTGAAGCAATGTCAGAGAAGTAAAAGGTAACTAGAAACAAGTTAGGTGCCTTTCCTCTGACAAATCAAGGACCGAAGTAAAAGGAAAATATTCACATGAGAGAACTCACATTCAGGCACTTATTTGAACAGGGATGGATCATCTTGCAGGCATGAACCTTGTATAAATCTTTTAGAATTTTTTAAATAATAATGTCCGAACACAAGATGAGTTAGCAGTGCAGTCTTAGCAAATTCGTTTGTTGTTGTTCCTTTATAGTTGCAACTAAGCTGGTATTGTTTTCCTATTATAAGTTAAATTAATCTTTAAATCATACTGACAACATATAGCATAAACAAAGTAAGCTTAAACAAGTAAAAACACTCCGCTAAACAGATATCATGGCATATATTTGAGCAAGTAATCCTACCCTGCAACGCACAAGAGCCCAATTGATGCCACTGAAAAACGGATGTTGCTTAACTTCATTAGCTCCATTGCACGAGCCTAATCTGTTTCTAGGATCCCTATGCAGCAACCGATATATCAACTGTTTTGCAGGAAGACTTACCTACTCAAAAAAACACACACACACACACTTAGCAACCGTGTAAAGTAGAATAAATCCAACTAAATTCATAACAGAAATTCTGAATAGATATCAACAGTGCACATCCAATATGATGCATGCAATATATAAATAATCGTAATCAATAAATGGATTGCTAAAGTTTTTCTTTGTGATATACCCAATCAATCACTGTAAACCTAGCATTTAGTATCATATTCCAGGAACTAAGGTCTAAACTCAATAGTTGATTCCAAGATGTTGAAAAGTGAAAACAACTTCATGTTACATTAATTAATAATTATCATTTCCTACGATAGGACTGAAGATTCCTATTAATTTCCATGGCAAGAAAAGTTGCAAAAATCAAAATTTTGGAGCAAGTGTTAAACCATGAAATGATGCTTGCATTGCACCTTTCACCACAAACATCTTACGAGTTAAGCTTTCAGAGTAGACAATTAGTGAAATCACATCTTAACACATGTTGAGTTTGAATCATCATTAAGCCCCTCTGAGCCTCTTGTTATGAATCCTTGTATTAACAAACATAAGTATAAGTTGGTACCCTCTGTGCTTTTGAGATCAACATCACAGAGAGTCAAATTGTTGTAATTTTATGATGTGCTTATATCATTCTTCTCTAATTATTATTGATGAAGCACTTGCTCACTTAATTTTTTGGAACTTTAGAACTCTACAACTTTCATTGGTGACAATAAAATGAGAATAAATGAGCTTGGCAACAGTCTGCAGAGAAACAAATCACCTAGATTCTAGAATGTCTACGAGATCAATTGTTTTAACTTGCAAATGTTCAGATTTTTCACAGAAAGTAACGAAGTATATTGTGCCACAAAAAAAAACAATTTTTCCAATTTTGTAATCTGATATAGATACTTCAATTGACGAACTCACTGAGATACTTCCAGGAAATCTAAGGTCCTTGTGAAGAACGTTAGCAAATGTCTTCTGCCTAGTCTTTCCTCGAAATGGCGTATAACCATATAACATCTCATAAAGAAGAATGCCTATCCAAGTAATTTTAAGGAATAAAATTAGTATGAGTAAAACTACTGCAATTGATTGCAACAACATATGCAGTTACAGAAATCATAGTAAAAGCTGGATAATGTATTTCCATAAAATGCACCACCTACCAAGTGCCCACCAATCAACTGCACTAGTGTGGCCAGCGCCAGTAATGATCTCCTGCAAAAGAAGATCATAGATAATGAACACTTACAGTATAGAAACATTAACTTCACAAAAAAAAAACATATCAAACTTATTAAAGCAGAGAATGAGAGTCAGTTAGATGAAACATCTATCTTTTAGTTTACAGTTGCATGAAATTTAGATAAATTTAACGTGGAAAGTAGTTTCTGATCTTCAGGTGCTTGCATCTAAATGCCCATTTCTAGTCCTATAGTCATCTTTATTTTCTTGTCTTAGTATAATTTTTAACAATTTGCTTAGTGCTGCTTGGTTTACTGTCAGAAAATAATACCTACAGTTTCATATTCCAATAAAAAAAATTGTTTTGCTACCCACAAAAGAGCATATCGATTGTAAACCAGAAGCCAATCTATTATCTCTACCAATGTTCAACGACAAGATGGAAGAATCTGGCATGGTATTCAGTCTCTTTGGCAAAGAGTTGAGTCCCGAAGTAAGCCATTGGTAGGTGAATTTTCTAATGCTTTTCTTGCCAACTTGTCGAAGGAGTTACCACCGTTGCAGAATATTCAACATTAGACAGATGTACTTCCACTACACAACAAAACTCATATTTATAGGAAGGTCGAGGATTTATCACTAAATGCAATTGGGAATTTGAGAGTGAATTCTTTCTACCCTAGGAGAATGACGCAGTGTAAGACGCCTATTTGGCATGTCGAGATCACCCCAAGGCCAAATAAGGCAAAAAAAATCCAAATTGGTGGATTTCGAGCAAATTCCTTCGTTCAACCTTTAAATTTGCATTTTTTTTGTTTTTAGTTAAATTTTGTTTCGCTAATAAATCAGTCTAGGAAAATTGAAATTTCAGTCCGATTTGATTTCCTTATTTCTTAGGCATAATATGATATTTTTATTCCTTAAATATGTACTTTCCATTTTGGAAAATATTTTCCAGATTCACATATTGTAGCTCATCCTATAAATACGAGTGTAGTTTTTGGTTAAGGGGATGATTGAAGATGAATAAAATTATTTTGAGTGTTTAATTTTCAAGATTTTCATGGCTATTGTGTGTGAAGGTCAATCCTATTTTCATATTTTTCTTGAGATTTTCCTAGCTATTGTGTGTGAATTGACAGTTAATCTTTTGTTACTACATGCTTCTGCTACATCAGTCATAAAGAAACATAAATCCTCAACGTAGGACTAAACCCACTACAAATAACCTAATAGATATACCTATTAATACACACCCCTTAAGTTGGAGCATAAATCTTGTGTCCAGATTATCATAAAGTAGAAAAGTCCTCACAATAGAATGTAAACTAACTAAGTTATGACCACAACGAAAATGACAACACAATTCTCATACACAAGCAAAATAAAGTTTTGTGGAGGGTAGATGCAACATACAAACATCAATTTCTTGACCTCATATAAACACGTTGATAAGGAGAGAAGGAAGCATGACCACATGAAACAAGTCTCTCAAGTGAGCTTCTTCTTGTGGCAGTGCATATACTAGCAAACAACCAAGTAAAGCAAAAGGAAGAAGAAAAGTATTTGATGAGGCTCAGGAGGCAAATGACAGAATGAGCTAAATACCAAGAAAGGTCTCTAGAGGGAGCTTCTCCCCATGACAAAAATATAGTAGAGCATGAAACAAATGGATGAAGAAGAGAAGGAAAACACTCAATAATCCTAGAGTCTACTAGAAAGATACATCTTGTAGGCAATGACACCGGAAGGAATTGAGCAAATCTAAAAGAATCTAGAAGCTACAACGATGCAACAAGAAAGCAAAGTTAAACCCTAGGAAGAAATGAGATTTGTAAAAGAAATCAAGAAAGGGTTGTTGATGCTGACTGGGTTGCTGGAGAAAGCATTATCAAGAAGTGCCAAAGAAAAGCATGTTTATGAGAAAGACCAAGAGGGGAGAGAAGCTGGGATGAAGACGCAAGCAGTTGCTGCTGGAAAAGGAAGCAAAAAAGAAAAGAAAGTTTGGTGATTGTAAAAGAGCAGGGAACGTGAGGACTCAGGTTATGATGAAGACTGAAAATGCAACGAGAAGAAAAGAGGCACTGATACAGTAGCTTTGTTAATGGTTGAGCATTGCTACAAGACCTTAAGACCAAGGCGAAACAAGTGATCAAGATCATAGACAAGGAGGAGAGGTGGTCATTGACATGGCTTAGTTGGCAAGCAGACCAAGGAGGGGATGGTGGAGGGCAGAAGCTAGGGGATGGAACCTCATGGGCACGTAAACTATGTGCACTTGATAGGCACCCAATGCATCATCTGGATGCCACTGGACTTCAGCTTCATGAAGGACCAAGTGTACTAGTGTTGGTTCGAGCCACGACATCTTCAGTCTGTTTGGGCCGCTGTCAACAAAGATAGATTTGATGAGAGGAGGCCATTAGCATTGGCAGCCTCCACTTTAAGGGGATTTCTTTTGGAAAACCTAACCCACTGTGTAGAAAACGGGAAAGAACTCTTGTATTGCTGCTATTCTAAGAGACAACTATCACATGCATATATAGGACTCAACATAAACTCTAAAAATTAAAATATTTAATGTGGGACAACACTCATAACTTAATAAGTCATAGGACCTCTAACATAGAATGCCCATATTGGCTTTTGCAAGGTAGTGGCACGGCTAGAAGAATTTGTATCAAGGAGGATCTTAACTCATTCAAAAAATACATACCGGTGCAATGTATTCTTCAGTTCCAACAAATGAATTTGATGCACGCACTGGCTCAGCTACAAATATTGGAGGAGCCCTTCCATTTCTCTGTTTCTTCTTACCCTCAACATTTGGGAAGAAAAGCTGAGATGGATGCCAAAAAAATGGTAAATAAAGACAACATTTCCAGTTTCATATATAATGGTGTCAAATAAACAACCCACCTGAGGCTTGCAAGGTGTCAAACATGATAAATCAAAATCTGTCAAAGAAACATGGCCATCTCTCTGAAGCAAGATATTCTCTGGTTTCAGGTCCCGGTATATGATACCTGTAGCAAATAAGCAGACATTAAACATCAAAAAGACATGGACACACAACATACAAATTCAACAGAAAAATCTTTGCCAGTTCATTAAATTAAGCTAAAGGTGTTATTTTTCATTACCACAAGTGCATCCAAGAAAAATAAATATACAACTAGTCAAGGTTTGAAATACATTCTGAACCGGAGTTTTAGTTTCCAGTCGGAACCATATAGTATCGGTGCTGGTGCCATGCATGCTGATTCAGTCACTTACTTGAGAAAGGAGACATTTTTCAGAACAAGAATAGCAATTAACAGCTCAGAGTTACAAAGAGCTATCTGCATACCTTGACAGTGAAGGTATTCAAGTGCTACAACTACTTCTGCAGCATAGAACCTGTACAAATAGGATGCCCTCAGCAGCATTCAAGGAAAGTAATTACTCATTAGA
The DNA here is from genome assembly GCA_024364735.1 of Boesenbergia rotunda. Lineage (NCBI taxonomy): Eukaryota > Viridiplantae > Streptophyta > Magnoliopsida > Zingiberales > Zingiberaceae > Boesenbergia > Boesenbergia rotunda. The sequence goes on from JAGFNQ010004671.1 coordinate 88,165, forward strand.
AACTGAAAATGAATACCTTAAAAATAAATTTAAAAAATGTGTGTTTTGCTTGAAATACTTTTAACACACGTTTCAAGGATGAGAAGAACAATTGCAGACTTCTTCCAATGAATGACAATGTCAAAAATCAGAGTTTGAAGAAATTCAAGTGGTCTACACTATGTTGAATAAAGAATAGTGCAAAATTGGTAAAATTGTTTTCTTAGTACTCTCTTCACATCAAGTGCTTGGTGATGCCAGTGGAACATCTCTCAGTTAAAGTTTAATATCTTCCTCAAATGCTCATGTCATCACATATAATCATTCCTAACCAGTTAAATGTAAGACCCAACCAATGACAACTCAGCCACCATTGCCCATTGGCAAACCATTTGTATTGAAATACCTATACTAAAATCTCCCTCAAGTAAAGCTTAATGCCTTCATCAAATGCACAATTCCAACCATAGCATATTATCATTTCTAACTGGCAATATCTAAGGACAAACTAATGGCGACTCTACCACCAAAGTCATAGAAAAACCTCACCATGCCTATAATTAGGCTCATTGGTCTAATTATGACCATAAAAACCATTTGTGATGGTTGGCATAGGTGAACCATCTCATTTCTCTCACCCACCAACACGATGGATACTTCAAAACCTATTGTGCAACGCAGGAAGTGGGACACAAGCACCAACCAGGTAGCTTCTTCTCCAACTTTCTTCTCTTTTCCCCACCAATAGCATCCTCCTGTTGAGGATCAACACAGGCACCAACAGCAGCATGACCCACACATCTAGTTTTTCGGTCAGGAACCAATTTCCAAGCTCGAAACAAGATTTTTAACCTTCACTATTACAATCCAAACAAATGAGAGTTCAAATCTATTAACTTATCAAGATCAATCACTGGCCCAAAATGTTGAAAACCCAAGTTAATGGTAATTCACTTGCCTAAGCCTATAACATCTCCTTAAGCCTAGAACCTCTAATGTGGAACTAAATCGAGGGTGGACTAGATATGACATGCACGTGTATATAGGAATATCGTGAAAACAATTATATGAGAAATAGATTAACCTGTTGGTGAGCTCCTATTACTATCATGAATGGTGAGCTTAAACTAATCAAAATGCTCACGTGAGCAGCGAGACTGCAGTGGCACAGATCTTAAAGGCCAATCTAGTTTTGAATTTTATCCAGGTGAATTAAGATTCAATATTCAATTGTAACATTGTAACAAATCTGCCACCCTCTAGCCAACTAGGCACCCCGTGGGGACTAAGATTCAAGCTTCAAGATTGAAGATCCAAGATTCCTATTGTGCTAATGTGAATTATCCCTATCTCTAGTGGTCATACAACAAATCCATTTATTATTCGACTCGGTTCCAAGTAAGGTCATGAATGTTAAAAGTTCAAATGACCTTAATTCTTTGGTCTTATTACAACTCAATTAATTAATTTGAACACTTGAAAAACATGTACGCATGTTTGAGACCAACACCTCTAACACTAAAGAAAATTGACCCAGTCAATAAAAAGGTCAATTTTTTATTGTACTAAATTTACGCAAATAATGCCCACTATTACCTTTTGATGATGAACATCCACACATGGGCATTCCATCATTATACGTCAGCTATACCAATGGTTATGATAATTGATTCAAGTTGGTGGTGAGAAAATGATTTTTTTAATAACATTTGAATATCACATCTTCTATATGTTTACCTAAGAAATAATTCTATATGTTGACCTAAGAGGTTTAACAATTCAAAGAAACCTGAAGGGCAAGTTGGCTGATATCCACCCAGGTTTCCACAAATACCATCCTTTCAATGATTGGCCTTGTCCTTAGCAGCGCGCCATAAATGGAATCTTTTAGCCCCATTCTAACATATGTTATGATTTTGTAACTAGGGTAGATTTTTATCTTGCACAAACGGTTGCACCTTCTTCCCTCTGTGATATATCTAATGTCTACTTAATAATCATGCACTTCACATAAACAAATATGAAGAAATATCAAACAAAGCAACCACAATTTTGAAAGACAACATTTGAATTATTAGATTCTTAATTAAGGTTACATTTCATGCATATATAGAGTTGCTTGCTAAAAGATTTTCCCGACATGCTGAAAATGAAATACATGCTGAAAACCAAAATTTTCATTTCATGTTTTACTTATTGTTCATCTCATTTATCATTTTTTTTATTGTAGATCTTAATGTATTTTATTCTTTTGTCAAAGGAATATTCTGTTTAGCATATACTTCCTTGTATGTTTGTTCTGTTAATTAAGAAATGTATAAAATGTATACTGCAGTGGTATGATATTTGGTTATGTTGTGTTATTTATCATCTTCATGATTGTGGATTTTTCTATCAAAACATGATTAGGTGAAGTACCTCCTGGTACATGGAAAAATAACCCACGTCATGACAAATCATGGTGCTTGTAAACCAACTTTTTTAAGTTGAAGATATGGCGACCATGATACTTGTGAATCCTTAAGTGCAACAAAGTAAAGGTGTGATCCTTGTAGATGAAGCCTTCTAAAGTTGAATAAAAGATGAGAAATAAGTTGAGAAAAAGGTTTACCACTGCTTTTGGAGTCAACATTTGGTGGCTAACAGTCACACGTAATTATATCACTTCTTTAAAAATGAAAATGAGAAGATTTTAGGTATTTATATGGGACCATGGAAACTTATGAAGTTCTCTACTATTCATTACTTCAGAGCTTAAGGCTTGAGCACAGTAGATGGATACCCTAATCAAGAACAACACACAATCTTCATGGTCATGTTGCACCTAGAAGAGATTGGCAAATTTCTAAGCTTAGTGTTTAAAAATACACCTTGTAGGAATTTATTGCCTGAACAATACAACAGTTATCTAAGTTGACCAAACATCCTTCTGATAAGGAGATAATGGTAATTGGTGGTTACAATTTGGTAGTTATGCTAAATTATCAACAAAGGAAATAGCAAAAGAATGTTAAGTAGGTCACATTTTGAAAGGCATTGCTTCAGTTATTACCTGACATCTACACTACTGTACTGTATAACCATTTGTAATAAATATATTCTTAAATATTGCAGCAACCCTTCTATAACCAATATCAGTATCAAGCTCACCAAGAAGTTATGCAACAACTTGTCATACCAAAAGAATTTAAAATTGGAACTCTCAATTCTCTTAAGCATTATAGAATTAATATAATAAGAATGCAAGGGAGATAGAATCCATGATTAACAGCTACATAAACCACAAAAAGATATTTTAGGTCACATAGAAGAAAATGCTATAAAAAATCCGTACCACTCCTAGATAACTTTTTATGACGTATTTAATTTATTTATAGGTAGTATGCAAAGAAATAAAAGAATCACCAGTTAGAAAAGTATGCAAGACAGCTACCTAACAGCATCTTCCTTGAGGACCTTCTCAGGTTGTTTATCCAGAAGTAAAAAAAGCTCTCCGCCAGGGCAGTAATCCGTTATCAAACATATATGTGTTTTTGTCTGCAATATATGATAATAACTGGTTATTATTCTTCAGAGACACATTAATGTATATTTGGCATCAACAAATACCTTTAGATCATAGTTAAAAATAGATGGTTGTAAAAAAGTGATTAGTTAATGATGCAATAAGATGAGTATAATGTTTTATTTACAAATTACAATATCAATCAGATAAATAAACATCCAATATCAATGAAGAACTCTTATTGTAAGTTAGTCTCTACAATAGAAGCAGTCTTAATTGAAGATATGATTTCTATAATATGGAGGAATTTATGATTTTAGTTTGAGACTGATCTCAAGGATCCCTTAACCAAATAAATAAATATCAAAATCAAAGCTGAAAAATGTGCATCAATACAATCTTCTACCATATTGTAACAACGCACAAACTGATAAATGTGTATTGGCTGAAACATTTTGAGCACTACTAATTCAACTAACGATAAATACTGACTATATCATTGGTAGTTCACCGCTGAGAAATATTAGAAGGATCGACCTCAAAGATATGTCCTCAAATCTGCCATCTCAAACTATCCTCTGTATGGTGAAGTTGGTACACTTAAAATATGAAAAAAGTCATTAAAGCCACATAACACAATTTATCTTCACAGAAAAGCACTGTACCAATGGGTTGTGTGCCAAAAACCTCCTCCTTTGAAATAAGGTAACAAATAGAAACTCACAAGAAAAAATTCGATCAAACTGTTTCCTATAGTGTCCAAAATTCTTCTTAACCCTCCCATCTTAACCTCAATAGAGAAAATAAATATCTCACTGCACATTCCTGAGCCATCTAAAGCTCTCCTTAAGAACAAAACTCTTCTTTAAAAGCTCTCAATTCTCCAATAGCCTCTTCATGAGCCCTGAGATAACGACATGCCTTTCATACATTCCCCAAGAGAAAAACCAGCTTTCAATCCTACAATAGAGCTTTCCACTTATTTTATTGGGACAAGAGAATCAGGATAAGTGAATTGCGTAGTAAGTTTCTATCCTCACGAATTCTACTTGATCCGAAACCCTAAGGAAACACTCCAAACACAATCTCACTCCTCTCACTTTGCTCTACCACTGCACACATTAAAACCCAATTCCACATCATACCTACACCTAGCCTGAGCAAAAGACCCTTGTGCTCAGGCATAACCTATTTACGCCTTTGATCACTCCACTCTCAGATAAATAATAAATCTTCACTTTGTCTATTTGGACTTTTAAGAATCATTGTGCCACTTGAGCTCACTATATCTGTTGTCCACGCCATATCTCCTCAGTATGTCTCCATAGAAGACAAGTTTGTCTACACCTTTTGCTATCATGTGAATTCACCTGTGATACCACTTTAGCTGTGTTGTAGTGATGCAATTTGAACACAACCAACTTGATGAACTTAGATTCTTCCTTAGCTTTGGGAAGAAATCCACCTAACCCAAAATGTACTATAGTCAAGATAAACTAAATCTAACTATGCTGACAGCAATGACTTCCACTCCAAATCATCTCTCATATTTAAGGTCTTAGACATAACTACATTGAACGTCTCAAAACACACCTTGTTGCAAACAGGCATTACACAATATAAATTAAATACTAGGTTGTGAGATAATGTTTTTTCGTTTAAGATGACAAGAGCGACAACATTTTCAATCTTGACTGTTTATTATTTTCAAGAATAATCACTTCAATAAAGCAACTGATCAATTGGTATTATGAACTCTAACTCTACACTATTTCTATCTCAAAAATCAATGAAAAAATAAATTCTACTTGTTTCGAGTAACAGAATGGAATTTCAAACTTCTGATTCGACTTTGAAGTGAGATTTGCACTACTGAGATAATAGCCCAAGAGCTTACTCCCTTTGTGTAACTAGTGCATTTACTCTTGAATCTGAATGACAATTTTCTCCCTCCTTTGCCAATAAATGCAAAAATTTCAGTTGTCACCTCCTAAAGCGCCATCTTGATCTCCAACCAATTTGGATTGTCTTTTAAAAAACAACAAACAAAACAGGTAACAAAGTTCAATTGTTTGTGCATGCCTTGCCACTAAGCTTAGTTACCTCCACAAGGCCCTCCGTAATATTGAAATGCTCAATTGGGTTTTTATATTCTACCATGTATAGACTATGTAGCCTCCTTGTGAAAGGGATTCATACACCCTAGCCTCCACATCAGATGGCTTTCTTTAACAGTAATGTTTTCATCATGTAACACTCCTCCAATCTCTTCACACACATTGTGATGTAATCTTGTTAGTTACCATACCAATGAATGATGACATTATTCATGATACATAGTTAAATGGTATGGACTTCTCTTGATTTCATTATCTCCCAATCACTAACTCTTACTCGATGACATGCATTTATCTTGTCAAGGGGAGTACCACATAAGTTCTAATCTTTCAACATATCTGCCCACTACAGAGCCTAGATGCATTCCTTCAATCTAGCAACTTCAGCTCAATACAAGTTGTGAAATTCCTAGTAAGCCCAATAAGGTAGATATATGAATCCATTGTCTCAAACCATTCTCTGCAGATCAAAATCAGTACACCTTGAATGTGTAAATCATTCACACTATGCAATCACATTGTAAATGCAATACTCTGAATAACTCTTGTGCCAGTACAACCAGGTTTCAACACAACAAAATAATAAACACGAGTACACAAGAAAAGAAAACAGATACAGTGGTTTGTCTTAAAAATTATTCAAAGGGAGAATCCAATCCTATGAAAGCAAAAAATATAAGGCAACTTAGACAAGCCTGACCGCAAAATGTAGGAAACTCAATTAGTCCTCCCTAGATTCCCTACTGATGAGAGAAGCAAGTATAACCGCAGTTCGTTCACTCCTTTACACCTAAAGCTCTCCTCAAGAACAAAGTTCTTCACTCCAAACCCAGAGGCATGCTTTTTGAGGTGCTTTTTAGGTGAAAAATTATTGTCACTATCAGACCAACAACTTATGGCAAGTAAACTAGGTTGTTTTTTTTTTGTAGTTGTCACCAAGGTTGTCAAGAGCGAGCTCCTATGTAGGAACGGTCAAAGGATACAAGAACGAAGAGCGTGGGAACGAAGCACGAAACGGAAGTTCCTACTAGACTAGACAGTTCCTTTCATACAAATATATATGTGTGTATTTAACAACACAAATATACAAAAATGATCATAATTGATATAATAATATACTACTATTTCATATCTTCAATTAAAAAGGCATCAAGTATTCAAGTCATAAACAAACCATAAGTTTTTGACATAATTTAAACTTAACACATTAAAAAACACAACTCCAATCCAAATACTAGAATTAAATGACATCTAAACTAACAAATCCATAGGATTATGATCATCGAATTCATCAATATCTTCTATGTGATCTCCTCCATCTTTGTTGCCTCCTCTTCGAAGAAGATCATCGAAGTCATCAATATCATCATCCATATCAGGAATTTCCAAATCATTTGAAGGGCCACCAACTCTACCATCATCTCCTTGAGGGGCTAAGTCAAGATCATCTGGGATGTCTAAATCTTCCATACCATCCAATCCTTCACCTTCCACAATCCATTCTTCATCCGAATCTAAATCATCAATGTCATACTCAACAGGTTTTCTAGATTCCTTCTTCTTGGCTAGTCTAGAATTAGCCATTACAAACACAACATCATTCATGGTTTTCTGTTTCAAACGATTTCTCCTCTTGGTGTGGACCTACAAAATACAAAGAATTTAATATATAGCAATTAGGAAACTAATTCTAAGAATGAAATATGAATCATATTAATAATTTACCATCTCAAATCAAATGCACTCCAATTACGCTCACATCCTGAAGAACTGCATGTCAAGCTCAACACACGAATAGCAAATCTTTGGAGCTCAGGGTGCTCATCTCCATAAGAATCCCACCATTGTGCTGGAGTTTTGGTCTTAAGAGCAGTCTTGGCTATTTCCCTCCCAAAAAACTTTGCTCGACTCTTGAAGTCTTCAAGTTGAGCATCGATCTTGGTTATTTCCGCGGAGCTTCCCACAATTTTTTCCATGCAATCATATAACCCTTTCTTAACTTCATAATCTATTTTAAATCCATCACTATAATGCAATTGAGGATTCAAGTAGTAGCCAGCAGCATGCAAAGGCCTATGAAGTTGGCTATCCCACCTTGCATCAATAATTTCCCACAATGGCATATAACTAGAGGATACAAAAATTGTATTAGCTAACAAATAACAATAATAATAATATCCTAAATTCACTCTAAATTCTAAATAATGCAAGATTATTGTAGATTAGTAGTTTACCTCCTTTGAACACCTTGAAAAGCATGTTGGATTTTCTCTTTAGCTCGATCCATTTCCTCATAGATATATCCCATGGCAGGCTTCTCATCTGAATCCACTAAACGAAGCACATGGAGAAGAGGATAAGCACCCCTTAAGCAAAGGACAATATCTCTCCAAAATAGCTTATCCAAAACAACATTTTCAACTAACTTCCCATCCTTTGTCTTTGCAAACTTGCTTGACTTCCATTCATTAGAAGTAAACATTCTTAACAATGCACCTTTCTTCTCATGGAGGCAACCTAATGTGAGGTAGGATGTAGCAAAGCGAGTCATGCCTGGTCTCACCAAATCTGCTCCTTTGGTGTGATGTTGCAACAAGGAAATGAGAAGTGTCCTTGAATAAATATAAGTTGTAATTTTCCTTGCCTTATAAATTGTCTCCTTGTGTAGCTCCAACTTCTTTTCAAAGTCCTCCAACATCAAATCAATGCAATGAGCAGCACAAGGTGTCCAATAAAGCTTTTTTCTTTTTTGCATCAACATCTCTCCAGCAGCTTTGTAGTTAGCTGCATTGTCAGTGACAACTTGGACAATATTCTCTTCACCAATCTCCTCTACAACATCATCTATCATTTGAAATATCCTATCAGCAGTTTTAGAAATATGAGAGGCATCAACAGACCTTAAAAAAACAGTTCCCTTAGGGCTATTTGCTAGGAAATTCAATATAGTCCGTCTTCTCTTATCTGTCCATCCATCAGTCATGATAGTGCATCCTACCTTCTTCCAAACAGCTTTATGTTCTTCTAGTGATTTCATTGTCAAATCTACTTTTTGCTTCAAGTATTTGACTCTTAATTCATGGTAAGAAGGTGGCTTAAATCCTAAGCCATGCCGAGCAACATTTTCAAACATCTTACCAAATTCTTCACTCTTTGCCACATTAAAAGGTATCGCATTATTATAGAAAAAAGAAGCAATTTCTAGGCATGCTTCTTCTCTCAGATTCTTCTTAAATATGGTATTGATAGTAGCTTGAGTGGTAGCAGCCTTTCTCTTAAAAAGGTTTCCAGGTGTCTCCACTTCTTTCCCCTTTCTTTTTTCACCAACAGAATCCTCCTCCTCACCATCTTTGTTGCTTGCTCCTCCTTCATCCACTTGTCTTGTTTTTTTAATCAAATTTTGTTGCAATCCAACAACAATATCAAACATTTGTTTTCTCACATCATCCGTAACTGCCATGCAAGGTGCAACATCTTTTTGTGTTCCAGCCAAATGATGTTTCAATCTATAAATGCTTCCATTAAATATATGTCCACAAAAATTGCATTTTATTTGTCTTGAATTTCCGTCAATACAAGTTCCATAACTCCAAGCCACATCACTCTTATTTCCACGGGCAGTCTTATGCAATTTCTTCGTTTGAGTTCCACTCCTAGGACCAGCAATACTCTCAAATTGACTGTCAACTTGATTCCTATTATCTTGACTAGCTTCTCCACTTGACATTTTTTTCCCAACAATACTCAGCTGCAGGAAAATAGGCACATGGCCACATGATGAAGAAGAACATAAGAAAACAAAAAGAAGGTGAAAATCCTGTTTGCACAGTAGTCCACGTTACTGAACAGGGACTGTTTTGCAACAAGAAAACAAAAAACTTTTGCAAAAAGTAAACACGCATAATAGAAGAAAACATCACGTGGTTTTGTAGAAGAAAACTGCAGTTCACGTCACTGAACACTGAACAGGGACTGTTTTGCAACAAGAAAACAAAAAATTTCTGCAAAAAGTAAACGCCTAATAGAAGAAAAGTCAGAAGAAACATCACGTGGTTTTGCAGAAGAAAACGTTAGAAGAAAAACAATCTTTTGCAACAGAAGAAGGCCTAATAGAATAGCAGAAGAAGAAGGGCAACTCCAACAAGAGCAATCGCGTAGAAGGATCGCGTCGAAGAAGGAAGAACCGCGCAGAAAAAAAAAACAGAAGAAGAAAAGCAGCGGAAGAAGAAGAATCGCAGAAGAAGAAGAAGAATCGCAGAAGAAGAATCGTAGAAGAAGAAGAAGAATCGCAGAAGAAGAAGAAGAAGAAATCCATAACAGAAGAAGAGTTGCTCACCAGTCCTCACGGGAAGAAGGCGGCGACGCGACGAAGGCTGCGACGCGACGAAGGCGGCGGCTACGCGACGAAGGCGGCGGCGATGCGAAACCTGCAGCGGCTTGGCGACGCGATGAAGGCGACGGCTTTAGGGAAGCAATCACGCGACGATCGCGGCAGCAATTTGGGACGCGAGGTCAGGTCGATTTGGAATTTCCTTTTTGGGCCAAAAGTTAGGGCGGACAGGGGCGCAAGGAGCGACCGCTCCTTGCGCCCCTACGTGCTTGATCGGCGCTCCCACGCCGGCGGCCAAGCTCGCGCCAAACAGCAAGGCGAGCACGATCAACCCTGTTGGGTTCGTAGGCGCGTGCGCTCCTGCGTTCTTTGACGCGCTCCTGACAACCTTGGTTGTCACTGCCAGAAAAAAACGGTCGCGAGCACCTGGCACAAAAATGAGCTGCCCAACAAGTACAGAGTAGCATGGACTATTATTTCAATTCTCGTAAGATGGATCTAGTCCTTAATATTTGAAAATCATATAGCAAAATTAGTTTCTCATTGAACTCATACTTGGATAATTCCTATATCAGTACTGAAAATTCTCCTTGTGTACAAAATTTTAGAAAAAGTGACTGATTATTACATCCTTTCTGAAACGTTTCTCTTTTCAGAAATAATGGAACTTATAACAAGATATTTGGAGGTCATGTAAAAGCTTTAGCCTTGTATATGCTAATATGTTATTCTTCACTTAATTATCTAGGACAAATACAAGCAGTTGCAATGTGAATCTAGTCTTTAGGCATATTCAATTGCCAGGTTCCCTGGTCTTACAAACATCAGTGGATAATAAGTTTCCTAATCTTCACCGTGATGTTTATAAAGATACTATCAGACAGCCACTTATTTGCCTAAGTGGACTTCAAAATTCAACCAAAAAGAAAAGGTTGCGTGAATTACCTGAAAGGATGCATATAATGTAGGTAGGAAAGGATGATCCAACATATCAAGTATCTCTCTTTCTGCACAGGCTCTATGCACCTGAAGAAACACAAAGTGATAAAAAAAAAAAAGATGATGCATAAAATTAAATATTATAAGCAACAGAGAACATAGGAAAAAAAGAATGCAATAATGGAAAGCAAAGACCAAGGTCTTGCGCCATAGAAGTCTTAGAAGAAAATGTTATTTCATTTTTGTCCAGAGTTTGAATCCAAGATTGATCCGATTCTTAATTTAAGAAAACAAATTATATTATGAGGGAAATAATACTGCAAATCAGGAACTCTTTTTGTCTTGGTCAAAGACACAAGCCAATGCACAAAGATAAGAAAATGCATACAGCATATACATAGAGTGTAAATGAGTATGGTTAGTAAAACAAAAGAATTTGACACGCAACAAGAAACTTAGGCACCATTTCTCTTGAAAAGCTGAATCCAATAGAGTATTTACTTAGTTTCTGATGTTCTGGTTGATATACAAAACTTCAGGCAATAGAAAATATTTTTCCTTTAAAAAACAAGAGTCATTTTTTTCTGAGCCAAAGCCAAGAGACACTATTCTCCATCATTATACATTAAAAAAATTAAACTCCTCATAATAATAATTACTATAATAGTAGTAGTAGACTAGCAGTGGCAATTGTGGTGGTGGTGTTTTGCGAGGTTTGATTAGGGTGTTATTCAAGGATTAGAAGAGTCAATTGTGAAATACTAGAAGAAATTTAGATTATCTAGAACTGAACCAAGATGTTTTAATACTGATTTAATCAAATTAAATCCTATTTAGGTTTGATTTGGTGTTAGATTGGCCAATTGGGATTTGTATCAGTTGATTTGGTTTGCCTTATGTTTAAACCAGGCACAATTCACACTGAAATTGGACTAGTTCTAGCTGAACCAAGCCAAACCATGCGAGATCGTGATAATTGGATTGGACAATAGAAAGAACCCTTTTGTAATCCATAAAATCTGTCAATTTTGCAAGTATGCGGTCCGCTTCAAGGGCTTACCTTGTTACGGTTGAGCATGACACTTTTATCCATAGACTTCATAGCATAGTATTCTCCAGTACCAACCAACTCCACCATATGGACACTGCCATCCAAAGCAGAAGTGTCCTTAGATCAATGAATTAAATATTCGAGCATAAGTACGTAGTTGAATCAAGCGCTTGACAAAACACCAGAAAAAATTAAATAATTCATAATTTCAAATTCGTACTAGAATTATAAGCATTTATTCTCAATAAGCAAATTGATTACATTAGTTAAATCGCAAATGTTGAAGAAAACATATCAATACACATGTTGAATATAAAATATTTCCAAACACCTAACCTTCAAAATTTAGAGACAAAGGTAAGCAATTTGCTGGATCATACTCGGACTTGTTAACATCATTGGATCTCAAAGGGTCAAGATATTTTTTCGAAGCCTGGTTGGGGTAAATTATCAACATATAGAAGGTGATCTAACTTTGCTAATCCTGATTTCTTTCTGCATCCTAAGTCCATTTTGTAATGATGCTCATGAATCCTGATGATGTTAAGGACATGTATGAATGGGAATTGTAATGAATTCCATGCTTAGGAGAAAGAATTTTTGGAGTTTAATTTGAGAAGTTTGGGAATTAGAATAGGTTGAGTTAGTTTGAGGAGGGAAGTGATTCGAAGCAAGACTTTTGGTTTGGGCCTCACTTGTTAATCATGTTTAGTGAGTCTGGAGGTATTGTAATAATCTGAAGCATGGAGATGATGCTGGAGAGACTGTTTCTAAGATGTGGTAAGAAAAGTTGCTTATAATGCTTGGACTGGCTAAGCAAAGAGAGAATTACAAAAGGTGAAAGATCCAAATGGGACTCTGGATTTCTTCTGTTTATGTGCCTAATGTGTTGTGCATTGTGATGCTACTTGGATGTCAAATCTGTGCGACTTGAAGTGATAGTTTATACTGAAAATAATTTTAAAATATAGAGAGGCATAGATGGGGAAAAAAAGTATAACGCTGCAAGCTATCCACAGTCCACACTTCCAAAAAAAGAGGAGTTTTACAGTTAATAATGTAGCTTTTTACAAAAAATTGAAGCGGCGAACAAGGGTATCTCCATGTTCCAAAATTGTATGGGTTCAAGTTCATAAAATCTATATCAAACACCTTAACAGTGGTAGAGATTTTACAAAATAGGCACATCCTACAAATCAAAGAACTAACAAGGCATAATCTTTTAAATTATAAAGCCAAAATCATAAAATAAAATGTGACCACTGTGTTACAGTAATAAGCAAGAAAAGTAAGCAACACATACAAATAACAGATTGGTGTGATAGGCTGACAGTAACTAAGAGAAATTATCAAGAGTATAATCACCTTCCAGTATCACCTGAGCCCAAAGGTTTAACAGGTCTGAAATGATTCAATCCTATCGTTTCTCCACTACCTAGAACCTGCAGAAAATTAACACTGAATATATTTAAACTACATCATAAATAACAAAACCATGAATATTCCTTAAGTTATTTAAACTAAATTTCTATCAAGACAGCTAACTGTGCCTTGTGCTTCTTGCCACTAAAACTGATGCAACCATTTTATCTTACTTGTTCAAGCAGCAAATTCCTCCCTCACAGATGGAACAATAGAACAGATTAACTTATCTTTTATTAAAAGGAAGTAACATAACATTAAACAAGCTAATTAATAAAAAGATGTCATCCTTTCTCTCTTCAGAAAGCAACAGAAAGATGATTTTTTTCCTAAAAGATTCTTGCAAGATAGGAAAACAAGGTTCAATTCATGAATACAGCCTCTTCTTCGTAAGGGTAAGATGCCCTTCCTCAATCTAATGACAGCTTAATCATTGGAAAATTTCCATACAGCCGACTTAGAGCAGGCAACTGTGATATTAACTAAATTATATACCCTAAGTAAGCCTTGTATACTTCAATATCACATACTTTTTGGATGGCCCTCCATGATGGATTACTCTTCATGTGGGGCTTTGGGAGAACCAACTTTGAATGATTAGCCCATAGATCCTCTGGTTTCTGCACATAATGCCGAAATATGATGAAGAATAATACTGACTATGACAAAAAGAAAATTAATGGAGCTTACCAAATTAGCATCAGGGAGTTCTCTAACAGCTTCATCAACATTAGCTGCAGTTTCTTTCACCTAAATGTAAAGCAGTTGCCAGTTGTAATTAAATCTAAAAATCAGAAGAGGAAATGGAAAATGCAAAGATGGGGAATCTTAATGAAAAGACGCAATGAGATTAAAGTTTGTGCTAGGTTGAGATGACTATACTAGACTTGATATCCATGAAATCTTCATACTTTAAATATGTCAAGATTATAAACCTGCTCGTCACCTATAAATATCAAAGGTTATTTAATATGAACTGAAAATTTCAAAGGAACAATCAAAAAATTGTTTAATTAAAATATATATATATATAGTCCAAATTATGAAGAAGTTACTGGGGCCATGGGTAGATTGATTCTGCATGACTATATGATAGGGATTTACCATAGGAATAGCAGCTTTCCTGTTATTAAGGGATAGGCTGCCTCATGCAACACGGAAACGTTGAAGTACAAAATTGATGAAGCACCAGTTTATTACCAAATTGATGTAGCACATAAAGAGGAAAAAAACATATATACATTCGATGATGAATGAATCACATGGATCCTAAGCTTTTTTATAAACTCATGCAACAATGTCAATCTCCTGGACCAACAAGAACTCAACAATGGTAAGTTATCAGCATCTTTCTTTAGTCATCTTCAAAAAGATAAGTAGCAATTGACTCACCAAGTTTGTGAAGCATGGTTTTGTCATTATCTTTTCTTGGACGGCTTTCTAATGAGTGAGAAATTAATGGATCATCATCTTTACTTTGTTTTACAATTCAATAAGTCAATTTTTGTTATCACCTTTTTCCTCGAAGACTCCTTGTAATCAGTAAGAAACAATTGCATCGGTTTTCTCATCCTAATTATCGATGAATAAAGTCTGCTTCTAATTAGTAAGAAACAATTGCATTGGTTTTCTCATCCTAATTATTGACAAATAATATCTGCTTCTGATTAGTAAGAAACAATTGCATTGGTTTTCTCATTCTAATTATTGATGAATGAAGTCTGCTTCTATTAGTAAGAAACAATTGAATCATTTTTCTCATCCTAATTATTGATGAATAAAGCTGATCCTGTCGACAAGCGGAAAAGGGTCTCGCTCAGGCGACGCAGCAAGACGGACGAGTCGCAAGGGGACTTATGGTCGACCGAGGCCTGCAGAGGGCAGACGGCTCGGAGACGGAACAAGGTTAATGGTGGAGTAGCAAAGAGGTTGTGAAACAACGAGAAGCCCATCCCCCTCTCAGAGCATCAGGCGACCCTTATATAGGGTGGGCGACCGCCGTCTTGTCTTGGCTATCTTTTCTCATAAAAGCTCAATCTTGTGGCAGACTCAATCTTGTGGCAGCTTTAGTTTTCCCGAGGGCCCGACTGGGCGCCAAACGTCACTCACCTGTCTATGATGTCAGCCTGTTATCAGCATTAAAGCTTGATGTCATGGAGGGCGTGCTTACAGCAAATGTCTCTTCCTCATAATAAGGGGATTTTGTATATCTTTTCGTACCTAGTTGAGTCTAATCGTCATTAAATGATTCTGATCGTAGAATTACCTTCGTTCACCTTGCCATGCAACTCCGTAAATCTGTCCGGCCCGGCTAACCGACCGCAGGGGGTCATCCTAGGAGGCTCGACCGCCCGGCAAACTATCGCTCTTAAATGGGGCAAGCTGCCCCTGAATGGGTCCAGCCGCTCTCGGTGCCTGACCGTCCGGTCGGGCGACTGGGTGCGCCCGACCGGACAGCCGGTTATCAGGCGGTGAGTCGCTTCTTAGAACGGGGCGAGTTATTCTAAGTACATGACTACCAGGTCGGCCGGGTACTGCCGACCGGGCACTTCCACCCGGCGCCCAGATACCCGACTGAAAGTCAGCATCTTGGGGTGGGGAGAGTTGTTCTAAGTGCGTGACTTCCAGGTCGTCCGACCGGGTACGCCCGACCGGATACTTCCGACCGGTGCCCAGATACCGAATGAAAGTTGCATCTTGGGTGGGTGAGTCGTGCCTAAGTGCCCGCCTGTCTATCAGCCAACGAATATGATTGACCCCTCAATCACCACACAGAGGACGAGCCCGAGTGCCTCATCAAGCATACTATGGCACCGAGTGAACTTATCCGGCTGGGCCAACACCATACGCGACGGGCGCCTCTACCCGACGGATCACCTACCCGACCGGATCAAAAGCCTTTTTTTCTTTCTTCTCAGACGTCCCTTTCAATTAGTGAGAGAATATTAAACTAATCCAAAGGTGGAAGTACTTCCTCATGACTTTCTTTGTGACACTCATGTAACAAAGTCAACATGCAAACTAGAGGCTCGAATCTCTTCCAGAGTTCAGCATACTCTCTAATTTGTTTTCTCTCACAATGTCTAGATAAGAAATCCTCTAAAGTAGATAATATGAGATAATTTGAATTCATAAATGCAAAAGAAAAGTTGACCGTATCAGGATATTTTAAAATTTCTTTACTAATTTTGGAATGTGTTTCTCACACACACAATAAAGCTCTCAATCACACAATAAAGTTCTCAATCTGATGGATAAATCAAATAAGGAATCAAATCTAAAAATAATGATTAGTCACATGAATAACTAGAAATAGACACATGCCAATTAATTGATTCGTCAATTTTAAAATATTTTGTTTGAGGTACTCACTGAACCATCTATATGGAAGATACTAAAATCTAACTTCAACTTAGCAGCAAATGGTGTTAATTGTTTATTATTAGCAAATCTTCCTACAAACATCTTCAAATGAATAGAATTACTAACCAGCTTTTCACTTTTTTTTGCAGTCTCTTCCGGTATGCAGTTATGGAGTGGCTCAATATGCTCACTTCCATCCAACTGGACACCAATAAAATACTGAACTTCCCCCTGTTGAAGAAGCAGAATTGCATGTAAATCTGCTGACATACATGACTAAGTAACACGACAAAGTCAAAAGTTCTGAAACAACAAAAGGATGATCCTATCTTAAGAATATACCTTTTGATCACGCATCGGTTGCAAGTGAAAAAGATTCCAGAACTTTTTGCCTAAGATATGAAATCATTTAAAAAATATAAGGTTTTCAATGAATTCAAGAAACTTCTCTAAGATGATTGACTAGCTAAGATTGTAATACGAGAGTCAAAAAAATCAAAGCTAACAAAGAAAACAGTGCAAAAGGATGTTTTCAAAGAGAACTTTGTGCGAAGATGGCAAGCCATGTGTTTCAACAACTTGAGATCAGTTATATAGCTCTACTCCCTCCAATGAGCCAATGTAAAAGCGTGTTGTTAGAACAACCTAGTTAACGTCCATTTCTTTCAGTTATGTTTATTTTTTGTTGATCTTTCTCATCCTTCAAATCTTCACTTCAATCCTAGTTAATCTACTTTTTGTATATACCAAATTGTGATCTCTGAAAATGTTCCCTCTTATTGTTTTACTATCTATCATGATTACATGTAATAACTCACCTTAGTGACATTTTTTTATTCTCAGTAGCAGGCATCCATCTCAACATATTTATATCATTGTTCTTTATTGTCCAACAATTTGACCCACATATAATCTTATAAAAAATTTCTTTTTCAGCTTTAGAAGCATATGATAATCATACAACACTCTAAAGCGCATCTTTATTTAAACCGCCCAATCTTCATCCTTACATCAACATTTATCAAAAATTTCATATTCAGGTAATGTAATTATTCTTTTGCTGATCTTCTGCTATTGCTAAATTATGTTTCTCCGCAATTAAACTTAGACATCCATTGTAACTCAATCCATGGTTTCAACTTTCAAGTGTTGATCCATAACACTTGGCATTACTAAAACATATTATTCTAGCCAACGGATGCTAATTCTATAACAGCATAGGTAAATGTCACTGTCTTGTTCATGCCAACAAAATGGTCCTAACCAGAACAGGGTCATAGTCCGTGTCGTCTAAAATCGAACAAGATATGAAAATTCTCTTCGTATGGCATTCTTTGATTATGTCTACCAATCACAGGGAAGACAAACACACTAAAAGAGAGGGAAAGGGAAGAGGGAAAGCACCAGCTAACAACACGGGTAAGGAAGATTTTCTTCTCATCCTTCAATTCCATAAGTACGAAAAAGAGATAGAAAGGAAAGAATAGACATCAACTAAAGCACCAGTAATAACAAAGAGTAAAGCAACATATCAAGATGTATTCATATCTTAAATGTATCCCTTTCAATTCTAGTTGAGCTTGTTCAAGTTCAACTCTTAATAGTTGATGAAGAAATATTCATATGTGAGAAAATCAACTCCAATATTGGGAACATTATTTAATTCTTAGAAAATTGTGGGATTAATCTCGATACAGTGCTACAAGAACCAATGCTCACATCCAATGCACAAACTAATTTTGGTATTAGGAGATATACCCATTAGCTGGAATGTGTTACATTTTTATACCTATCATGGTTTGTAATCTCGTACTGTACTGAGTGAAACGATCGAAACATATGGTTCTGATAAATTAACAAAACTCAATACTATTCGGCACGGGCAATGACCCATGTATCATTATATCAATTAGGACAATGAGTATTGTTTCATGCTAACACTCAACATCCCTTGACATGCTACAACACAATGAATTGAGATAATGATGTTATTTTTTTTTTAAATTTATCTCCATACAAAATAATATCAAAATCGAATCATTCCAATGACAAATAAAGTTTGAACTTAGTATATAGTTAGCTTATTTTCTACCTCCAATTTGCCTGGTACCATCGAAATGTCTAGTATCGTCCAGTCAAAGACCAAAACTTCAGCACAATCGAGATTTTGAACCTTATGCCTAATTACTCTAATTTTTAATCCATTTTTTATAATTAGTATGTTTATATTTGGATGCATGCTAACTTGAACGGGATTATAGGAACAAAAATCATTTGAGTTGATCTTAGAATGCTATGAAGCGTGTGGAAAGGTGTGAGTGTTTGCATGACATGAAACTGAAATCATACAGTGTCAGCTAGAGGCTAAACCTCTGACACGTAATTTTTTAATACAAAAATCATTTGCAAGTAGTGACATGTTATGGAGATGTATCTTGAATAAGACCACTAAGTTCATATAGTACTACTGGTTGAAAAGATAACGACTTTGCTTAGTCTACCCTTACATGAAAACTATACTATATTTACCAGAAATCTATTAGTTAAACTCCAGAAGTTGTACTTCCTGTCAGTAAATTAAAATACATTTCTGTAATTGCATTCATACAAAGTAATTTTAAACACAAAACAGTTGATCCTGGAAACGTTGTTCCTAGAACTATGTCACAATTTGCCGCAGTTCTCTAATGTGATATTCCAAGTGCAACGTAATAATCAAAGAGGTACTAGGACTTGAGTGCTAATACTAACAAACTATAGTGCTTTAATTAATTAAATAGATAGACATCAGATGGGATAATGCTTATTTTGTATTAGAATGGATCTCATCGCAGCATTTACTGGAGTGTTGGTTCAAATTTACAGATGAGATAGCATGAGAACAAGGCAAAATGCATCAAATATAAGATTTTAACATGTGAAGCTATCGGATGACTAGAAATTCATCACTCCAACAACCCCCTTTACTGAAATTAAAATATCATGATAAACATGTTATCATTGTGACATTAGGTTATGGAAATAAGTACAACAATATTACTTGTACTTTGTTTTTCCAGAAACATTCTAAAACGTAATAGCTAGTGCATCCAATCATAGTGATAATGTGACTATGGCATATCCTTCTGCCAACATGAGAGAGGGATGCAATTAAGGTAACTATTTTGCTCTTGTCGGTCAATTAACTGTTGAATCAGAGATGTACAAGAACAACTTGTATCCAACTTAACCAATGCCAGAACAGTATTGGGCGAAACTATAATTTTATTGTAACAAAATGCAACATACGATAGTTAGAGCATAAATAAGGAACATGACTTTCCTTAAGAAACCATCTCTATAAATTTATCCACGTTAAGAAAATAGCAGAAAGTGCAGTCCTCTGAAATCATAGTAGCCAGAATGAACAGCAACATTCACATTTTAATGAACAAATTGGCAATACCAGTTTTTGTGTAATTTATCAACTGCACAGTTACATCTCTTTGGTTATCGATAGCTTCTCTGATTTTCCTCACAGTAGTTGGATCAGTTTCAGGGCCTTGGAGAAACCTACAGATCCAAAAAAAACCACCAGTTAAAAAGAAACAGCAAAGTTGAAATTTGAGGTGTGAACTGAGGCCCTTTCATATTCTGAAGCCATTAATGTCAGCTAGTATATGCATTCAAATATACTCAAGTACTAAAAAAAACAACAGAAATTAGAATAGAAGTGTTTTAGAAGATTAGTATAACACAAACAAATGTTAACCAATCCTATGGGAAACTATGGTGCCAGCATTCATCTTTCACAATTCATTGTTTAGTTTCTCACTTCAGTTGTGCATAAGAGGATGATCTGTATTTGCATGGTTGAAGCTATCAACTGTAGACTGTAGCAGAGACAAAGTTGCATGATCCACCAAATACAAAACTTGCAAGAAATTGAAAAATAAAAATAAAATAAAATCCTGCCCACCTACAATTTCTTCCCAAAATTTCTTCACGACTGTATTCTGTCAGTTCCAAGAAACTGTCAGATGCAAATATCTGAGATGGAAAAATTGAAATGTTAATTTCTTGTTTCCAATTTTCATAGTAGGTTGTTATCCAGCAGAAACAACCAAAAATGCAGCTAATATGAAAAGTACTGGAATCTTACAATAGGATTATCAGGAAGCCGTGGATCAGTAATCACAAAGTTCTTCTCAATGCGTTCTAGGGTTGTAGCGAGATCAATGCCCCGTCTCATCTCCTTTTTTCTTTCCTTATCATCAAAACTCTCTGGCCTTTCATCATCACTTTCCATCAATAGTTCTTCCTCCACAACAGCTACGGCATGGTCATGCTTTTCACTATTTCCATGACCTAATCCAATAAGTCTGCCAAGAAAATGAAAGATATAAATGAAGTTATTCCATTTGTTATTTTTTTCTGTTGCTATAATGAGACCAGTAATATATTAGTAGCATCTTACAGGATGCCGGAAGAGAAAATAGATCTTGTAGGGTGATTATTCAATTGAGTTGGCCACAATTATAAGTATATTCTTCTGAAAGATGTACCACATTATAACCTACCCCATGAAGGACATTAGTCCAGACTTTCTTGATTTTTTTGTAGCTTCAGGGAGTTCAGAAATTTTTTGCATTGAGATTCTTGTTTCACCACGTGAATTGCGCCTAACTGTTGTATTTTCTGATTTCCTCCTTTCAGGAACTTCAGATGCCACAGGTTGTCCACCACCTTCAGATTTCCTCATATAAGTGTAATTTCTTGATTCTGAAAGTCTGCTTGGATCCTTTACGGCCATTACTAAATCAGAAACTGAACTGCGAACTCTATCTTTTTGCCTAGCTGTAAGGTTTGTTTATGTGAGTAAACATGTCTAGAAGTTAATTTACAAACTAGAATTGAAAGTTTCAATGTACTTTATATACAGAAATGGCTCATTACCATCATAACGAATCAAGGACTCTGGTAATCCATTGGGTCGTACCATTGACTCCTTGGATCCTTCTGTGTACTTGCTAACTTCCACTTGCATCCTGCAAACAATAATTTTAAAAAAAAAAAATAAACAGTTGTGAGAGAGCATCTATGGAAGTATAAATCACTGTGCAAAAGCATTATAGACTTGGAGTTGCCATCCAAGGAAATACAAGATTCAATATCAGTTCATTTATTAACTAAGCAACACTGCAGCCAAAAGAATTATATGTGATTCAGGATGGATGATAGCTTTGGTATTGTCTAACACAATCGAATAACAGGAATGGTCCTTGTTTTTTTTTCCCTCTTTTTGGTTGAAGATGATATTTGGGTATGAGCAACGTTTTTATCAGCATCATACCCAATGAACTTGAGGGTGTTCCCTTCCTCATCTTTGATGGGAGCAATCGTCAAAAGATTCCAGAATGGTGTACCATCCTTCTTGTAATTCAAAATACGACCACAATAATTTGCACCAGCCGACAGCGTTTCCCTTATTTTTGCAATCTCTGATGAATCAGTTCCAGCACCTTGCAAGAAGCGACTGTCAAAAAGTCAAGCAAACAAAAGATTTGTAAGTTTAAATAATAAAATCTACAGTAAAACCATAAATTTTGTTATCCTTTCAGAAACCATAAACATAGGTGATTTACAAATGCAATCCACAGGACCCAAACATCACAACTCTTAATATTCGTCAACCAAATTGAGCAAAAAAAAAAAAAAAAACAACAACAACAACAAAAAGCCTAAAAAGATATTTTTGGAGTAGCTGGGCCATGAGTGAATGCGTCTAAGAAATCTTTCATAACTTGATATTATGATTTAGTTCAAAATTTTGCATACCAATTTCGGCCAATGACTTCTTTGGCGAGGTAACCAGTCATGTTGAAGAATCCGGCGCTCGCGTACATGATGGGATAGTCGGGCTTCGTAGCGTCGGAGACTACGAAGGTCTGCTGGAAGGCGGAGAGCGCCTCTCGGAGCTCCTCCGATACCCTAGGGATCCCTCCCTTCTCTTTCCCTCCGCCGGAGTCTGACCCCAACGCATCCGAATCCTCAGAGTTCCGGTACGAAGCCCCTTCAGAGACCCTCTGCAGACCGCCCTTCCCGACATCGTCGCCCGACTTTCGCACCCCGACTCCCTGCGGCCTCCCCGTCTCCTCGTCCGTCTTCAGCACCAAGCCCCACTCCGCCGCCCGCTGCGCTGCCGCGCCGACATCCTGGGAAGCGGCGGTTGACGACGACGAGGAAGAAGAAGCCTTTTTGGCGACAGAGACGGTCTCGGAGTAGTGCTGATGCGGCGGCGGCACCGCCGTCGCCCCGGCGGGCAGGGCCAACCATGGGCGGATGACGTCGTCGTCCTCGGCGGCCGCGGGGTGCGATTCGCGATGACTCGCCGGGTCGGAGGGGGTTGCCAGGTGGCGAAGGGCGGAGTCGGGCTCTGCTCTCGGGGCCGAGCGGCGAAGCTGGTGGGGTTGAAGACCTCGAGGGACCCACGAGAGTCGCGCGGCAGACTAGGTATGACTGCGGGTCGACTCCTCGGGGACTTATCATCCTCCATTCCTGCCATAAAATTACATATTCAATCAACGGTATTCCTCTGCATCATTCATCATCATCATCAGCAGCAGCAGCAAGGAATAAAATCAGATATAAACAGTAATTAATTGTGCTCTGAAATCGATAGCATTTGTAGTCCAACGTTGGTTCTTCGTTTATCACGGGAAGAAGAAGAAGAACAGAGAAAGAAATCGAGCACCTGAATGGGTTGCCTCTGTCAAGAACTCG
This sequence comes from Boesenbergia rotunda, assembly GCA_024364735.1. Taxonomy (NCBI): domain Eukaryota; kingdom Viridiplantae; phylum Streptophyta; class Magnoliopsida; order Zingiberales; family Zingiberaceae; genus Boesenbergia; species Boesenbergia rotunda. The sequence goes on from JAGFNQ010004671.1 coordinate 111,633, forward strand.
AAAGCAGAGCTGCCTTTCTGTTCTGAAGCTAAAAAGGCGATCTTTTTTCCGACCGAAGCAACTGCGCTTAAAATCTGCAAAGTGGAAGAGGAAGAATGATTGGGGATCGAGGCAGAAAGATCACATGGCTTTGAGCATGGGACGAGCAGGGAGCAGCAGAATTAGCCTCCTTATCCGAGATGAGGCTGCAGTGCCATTCTGTCGGGGACGATCACTGATCACTCTCCGTCTGACCCATGCACACTTGCCGCAGACACGAAGCGGAGAAGCCAACGAGATCTATATGCGGCCACGAGGCTGAGCTCTCGCCACGCGGCCCTGGGGCCCACCCGGCCCCGCCCCTTCTTCGACCGAGTCGCCGTCGCGCTCCGGCCGGCGGACGCGGCCGCCTCCTCGCCGATCAGTGTTGTCGAGCCGAGAATTAAGGAAATAAATGCGAGAGCATAATTGCAATTAAGTTCCGAAATATTTGCGGGCCCAGCTGTTGGGATTATAAGATTGCAAATAAAATCTTATCTAACTTAGGACATCCATAATCGTTTAACTCCTTTAACATTATGAGTAATGATTGAGAGAGTAAATTTGGGAGAGTGAATGGGAGAGTGAATGACGTGTAGCTAATGTGTACATGTTCGATCGTCGATCGGACACCACCAATGACCTCTGATTGCCGTCCCGAATCAAACTATGTCTTGGGGGATGGTGAACCCGGCAGGATCGCCGGTAATTGAGATCTCGCCGGATTGATGGTGAATGCGACGAGATCATAATTGCGGCGATTCTCGATGAGTTCACCGATCTTCTTAGGACATAGTTTGATTCGGGACGATGATCAGAGGTCGCCGGTGGTGTCCGATCGGCGATCGGACTTGTATACAATAACTGTCACGTCATTCACTCTCTCATTCACTCTCCCAAATTTACTCTCCCTATCATTACTCATTTAACATTATAATATCTACCATCTCATCAAAAAGTATGGGACCCACAATAACTGCCACCTCCTTTACCTGGATGTCAAGACATCTTATATCTTAACCGAACCGACCGAATTTTGGAATTCGATTCTGTTAATTCAGTTTTCGGTTTTTTTCTCGAAATTCGGTTCGATTTTCGATTAATTCGGTTCGATTTTCGGTTTTCAATTTTGTAATTCGATTAAACCGAATAAACCGAATAAGAATATTAATTTAATTATTTTTATTTAAAAATATAATTAAATTAAATAAAATCTTGATTTTTTAATTAAAATTGAATAAAATTTTAAAAGTTCGTTATATCGGTTAATTCGGTTAAAAACTGAATTAACCGATATTTTATCGGTTCGGTTTTTTCGGTTTTATTAAGAAATTCGGTCGGTTCGGTTTTGTTGAAAAATTTTGATTTATTCGGTTTTCGATCTATTCGATTCGATTCGATTCGATTTTAACCAAATATTCATCCCTGTCTGCGACTCGGTGGACGAGATATTATTTTTTTTTCCATTAATGGAGCAGCAGCTAAGCGAGGGATCGCCAATAATTGCGTGTTGGTTCCATATCCATATCAAGTCGATTCATGTGACAGCGGTCGGCCTCCATCGTCGGGCCGTTGAGATGCCGGCAGCGATCTAACTATGCTCAAGAAAACTGACACAGTGGCGGTTCCAAACAAGATAACTGACAAAAGAATTCAGGGCTGCTCGCGACTGATCATAAAATCAATTCAAACTCAAACATTTCAAATAGTTGAATCTCTTAATTTTTTTCGAGATGATTTATCCCAAGTGATAAGTATGGAGATATATATTATCTGAGATTTTGAGTTCGAGTTCTCTTAGCAACAAACAAATTTCTTTTTTTGAAGAATCTGTTGATTGAGGTGTTGTTTTAAGAGTGGAACCTCTTCTCAATAGAGTGGTACTGTGCCTCCAAAAATCTCAAATTTACCCGGACAATTTTTAGCCCCCAGGGCTATGGTGCAGTAATAGGACGATTAGTCGTTATCTCAGGCATCCGCAGTTCAATCTCTAGCTACGGCGTATTTTGTAAGAATTTTTCTTTCAAATGGGCCGAGAACCCTGGGTCGCTGGACTTTTAAACCGCCCATCGTGAGTACTTCCCGATTTATCCTAGTGGACCTTTGCTCAACAAATAAATCTCAATCCTCTTAGCAACAAATAAATCTCCTTTTTGAGGGATCTATTAACTGAGGTGATGTCTTAAGAGTGGGACCTTTGCTCACCACAGTAATATTGTGCCTCCAAAAATCTCAAGTTTACCCGGATAATTTTTAGCCCCCAGGGCTATGGTACAGTGGTAGAACGATTAGTCGCTATCTCAGATATCCGTGATTCAATCTCTAGCTACGGCGTATTTTATAAGAATTTTTCTTTTAAATGGGGTGCGAACTCTGGGACGCTGAACTTTTAAACCGTCCATCGTGAGTACTTTCTGATTTATCTTGGTGACCGATAGAAAATTTCTATAAGATTGCACTAGTCATTTTCAAATTCGTCTACTATACTACTTGCTCCAATATTATTATTATTTTTTAAGAGAGATCTAAGAGTTAACAATACGATACGAGATAGATCCTAGTCCTGTTCTAAGGTCTTACTTTGGCACAAAGTCATGGGCGGATGGTCGGATTTTAGTTGGCTTTTGCATCTCAGTGTTTTTCTTTGCTCAGATCGAGAGATGTGTGATCCTGCCCTATATTTGGCACCTTACGGGCAGCCAACGTGGCAAACGACCTGGCCAGCTTCAAGGTCTACGTCATTGTACGGGCAGCCAACTCGACAAACGTCCTGGCCGGGCCCAGGGGCTTCGCCGGCCGGTCGGACTCAAGGCGGCCGGTTAGAATAAATATAGCGGTTCATCCGGCCGGTCAAACCCGCCCGGCCACATTAAGGCTTACACGCCTCGTCTATCCGGGTATTTCCGCCCGGCCGCATTAAGGCTACACGCCTCGTCTATCCGGGTATTTCCGCCCGGCCTCATTAAGGCTTACACGCCTCGTTCATCCGAGTGCATCCGCCCGGCCGTCCTTTATTCCCATGCTTGATATCCGTCCGGGCGTGCCGTCCCGGTGTCTACTCGGGCACTCTCGCGGAATCACCCTGGGATAAAGACAAAATACACCTGCACCAGCTGCAGATAACATGTCGTCACCACTCGGGCGAACTGACACTCTCTGACAGGCGCCGCCTGTCAGAGACTTATAGAAACCTGTCTTTGTCCTCACATAAGACAAATAGTATACGACAAAGAATGTTGGTTACAAATCAACATAACCATACCATATCTTCTGACCCCGTCAGAAGATCCTGACACAGGCCATACTCAAATCGACATAACCATACCATATCTTCTGACCCTGTCAGAGAATCCTGACACAGGCCATACTTGGTCCTTTTCCCCGGCTATATAAGCCACTCCCCTCCTCATTATCAGGTACGCGCGCGAAGCCCCTCATTTCCAGTGCTCCATTATTTCTACTGTTCCTCGGAGTACTGACTTGACCGTCGGAGTGCCTTGCCGGGACGTCTCCTGGCTAGGTTGCTAACGGTCATCTTCCTCAGCAGGTTCACCTCCAGTCGGTTGGCCCTGCACCAGGCGACATCCACTTCCATTCGGTCGGAGGACACCCCCCACGACGCTGTCATTCTGCGCGAGGACGTCTCGTCGGCATCCACGTCACTCATCGCTACACCGTCATCCGGTTGCGGCTCCACTACGCTCGGCGACAGGATCAATGTGCATATCTGTCATTTGGATTTTCCATTCAGATCGAGTTGCTTCACGTTGTCTAAATTATTTTGAGTATGTACACTGGTTTGTCTTTTAGTTTGCTAGAGATGGGATCATGGTGGTGTGTGTCAGAGAATTTTTGTTCTGTAGAGAATTTTTTGCTTGTACCAGTCTCCTCTCACATGATGAAATAGAGTGATCTAATCATTCAAAATCGTTTAGATTATGAAGAATTTTTTTTTTATAAATGGGACGTGAATCCTGAGATATTGAACTTCTAAATCATCCATCGCAAACGTTTCCCGATTTATTCTGGTGACCAATGAAAAATTTTCGTAGGATCAAGTCAGTCATCCTAGATTCGTGTACTATTTGATCTAATATTTTTTTTTATTTGATGTAAAAATGACTTACTTTTTTCCTTCTCTAGGGCACACAGTTTGAGTATACTGATCAGATTGAATGAGTTGAGAGGGACAGACACCTTCTCTGACTTGCTTACTCACCTAGCCTAGTTTGGTGAACTAACTAGTCTAATTAGTCACCCAATTCGACTAATTTTCTAAATTTAATTGGCTTACTAGGACTACACTAATCAAATTGACACACCTGACCCGCTTGACTAGATGAACTCGTCTAAGCGTTCGAGATTGTTTTGACTTGATCCGAGCAAATTAACCCATCATTAATTGATTAGTCTATTCAAATTGATTGACCCACTTAGTTGGATTGACCTAATTGTTTCGTTCAATCCAACTAGCCAATCAAACTTGATGTGACATGTAGTCCCTACCCTAGCTAGATTGGCCCTCCTAATCAATGCAAGCCCATGCTAGTCTACCAACGATGCAACCTAGACTTACCCAACTTCAATGTTGTAGTTTGAGAGCAACCTCATAGAGTACCTTCTCGCGAAGGTCAAGCCTTCCCAAGCCTCAAATGTTGCGGCTTCGGAACAACTTCATAGAGTACATCCCTAGAAAGATCAAGGCTTACCTAGACTTGGATATTACAATTTGGGAACAACCTCATATGATACATCCTCGAAAATACCAAGGCTTGCCTAGTCCTAAATGTTGCACCTTGGGAACCTCATAGGGTACATCCTCAGAAAGACCAAGGCTTATCTGGCCTCAGATGTTACGCTTGGAAACAACCTCATAGGATACATTATCGGAAAGACCAAGACTTTCTCAACCTCGGATGTTGTAGCTTGGGAATAACCTTGTAGGATGCATCCCGGAAAGAGCAAGGCTTCCTTAGCCTTGGATATTGCATTTTGGGAATATCCCCATAGGACACATACATAGAAAGACCAAAGCTTACCTAGCCTATGATGTTGCAGCTTGGAAACAACCTCATTGGGTACATTCTCAAAAAGACTAAGGTTTCCCCAATCTCGAATGTTGCAGCTTGGGGACAACCTCATAGGTACATCCTTGGAAAGACCAAGGCTTACCCAATCTCGGATGTTACAGCTTGGAAACAAGTTCATAAGGTACATCCCCGGAAAGGCCAAGGCTTACCCAATCTCGAATGTTGCAATTTGGGAATAACCCTATAGGGTACATCCTCTGAAAGACCAAGGCTTCCTCAGTCTCAGATATTGCAGCTTGGGAATAACCCCATAGGATATATCCCTGGAACGACCAAGGTTTACCCAACCTCAAATATTGTAACTTGGAAACAACCTCATAGTGTACATCCTCGGGAAGACCAAGGCTTCCTCAGTCTCATGTATTACAGCTTGGGAATAACCCCATAGGATATATCCCTGGAACGACCAAGGTTTACCCAACCTCAAATATTGTAACTTGGAAACAACCTCATAGTGTACATCCTCGGGAAGACCAAGGCTTCCCTAACCTCAGATGTCGCAGGCCAGTTTGCTAACACGGTGTTGAAATGCCCTCGTTAAGGAACACCTTCATTGAATATACTAGGTTGTGAGAGCCTTCACATTTGCAAAGATCTCCCCTACACTCGATTGTCCTAAGCTGCAAGAGCTTCCTTGCTTGCGGAGATCTCCCTAGACTCGACCGTCCTAGGTTGCGAGAGCTTCCCTGCTTGTGGAGATCTCCCTTAGATTTTTCTATCCTAGGTTGTGGAGCCTCCCTTCTTGCAAAGATCTCTCCTAAACTGGACTGCCCTAGGCTATGAGAGGCTCCTTACTTGCGAAGATCACCCCTAGACTCGGCTGTCCTAGGTTGCGAGAGTCTCCATGCTTGCAGAGCTAAACTCAGTTGTTCTAGGCTGTGAAAATCTTCATGCTTGCAGAGATCTCCCCTAGAGTCGATGGTCCTAGGCTACGAGAGTCTCCCTACTTGCGAACACCTCCCCTATACTCGACCGCCCTAAGTTACGAGAGGCTCCTTGCTTGCAGGGATCTCTCCAAATCTCAGTTGTCCTAGGTATCAGAGCCTCCCTGCTTGCGGAAATCTTCCCTAGATCCAATTGTCCTAGGCTGCAAACGTGTCTCTCGAATTTTTTTCTCAATAGATGCAACTCCGACTGTCTCTCTAATACTCTAATTCCTTATTCTATCCATCCTCGTATATCCACACATCCACCTTAATATCATCATCTCTGCAACTTTCATCTTTTGCTCATATGTCCGAGTCATAGTCCAACATTTAGCACCATATAACATAGCAGGTCTAACTGTTATTTTATAGAACTTCTTTTTAAGTTTTAGAGGTATTTTACGATCACATAAAACATCCGATGCTAACCTCTATTTCAACCATCCTGCTTGTATTCTATGTAAGACATCTCTCTTAATCTCTCTGTCACTTTGCAAAAATGATCCTAAATACTTAAAGTTCTCAATTTTAGACAACTCGTCATCTCCTATCTTAATAATTGTCTCATTACGTATAATATTATTAAACTTAAATTCCATATATTCTGTCTTTACTCTACTAAGTCTAAAACCTTTCACTTCTAGTGTTTCCCACCAATATTCTAATTTTGTATTTACCCCTTCACGTATCTTATCTATCAAAACGATATCATCTACAATTAACGTGCACCATGATACTGTATCTTGAATATATCCAGTGAATTCGTCCATGATTAGTATAAAAAGATAAGGACTTAGAGCTGATCCTTGATGTAACCCTATCTTTATTAGAAATATTTCAGTTAATTCGCATGAAGTCTTCACTCTGGTCGTTACATCTTCGTATATATCCTTAATTAGTTCAATATATGCTACGCTAACAACTCTCTTTTTTAGAATTCTCTATATAATTTCTCTTGGGACTATATCATAAGCTCTTTCTAAATCAATGAATACCATGTATAGATCTTTCTTTTGCTTCTGATACTTTTCAATTAATTGTCTAAGAAGATGTATATATAACTTCTGTTGTCGACCTTCCAAGCATGAACCTAAATTGATTTTCGGTCACCGTGGTCTCCTTTCTTAATCTTTTTTCTATTACTCTTTCCCAAAGTTTTATAGTATGACTTATTAGTTTAATACTCCTATAGCATGCACAATTTTGTACATCTTCTTTGTTCTTATATAAGGGAATTAGAGTACTTACCCTCCTTTGATTAGGCATTTTTTAAATTTTCAATATCATATTAAATAATTTTGTAAGTCATTCAATACCTTATTTGTCTAAGCACTTCCATTCCTCTATTGGGATATCATCTGGTCCCATGGCTTTTCCATTTTGCATTCCTTTCAAAGCTTGTTATACTTCTGAAGTTTGAATTCTACGATGAAAATTAAAATTTCTATACTCATTTGAACTACTTAAATTGTCTAAGTTAAGTTGGTTCCCTAAACCTTCATTAAAAAGTTAATGAAAGTACATCCTCCACCGTTTTTTTATTTCACTATCATTTACTAGTACTCTATTGCATTCATCTTTAATACATCTTATTTGGCTAAGGTCTCTTATTTTCCTCTCTCTTGCTTTAGCTATTTTATAACTCTTTCCCCTTCTTTAGTATCCAAGTTTTGATATAATCATTCAAAAGTTTTATTTTTTCCTTCATTCACTAATTTTTTAGCCTCTTTCTTAACTAGTGTATATTTTTTAAAATTTTCCTCGTTCTACAAATATATAATTTCTTATAAGCTATTCGTTTTTCCTTCACTTTCTCTTATACTTTCTCATTCCACCACCAAGATTTCTTACTTGGTGGTGCATGTCCTTTTGACTCACTGAGCACATCCTTAGCTATTATTTTCAACTTTGATATCATCTTATCTCATTTCGTATTAGCTATATCCAATACTACTAATCTATGTTGGGTAGTTAAGCTTTCTCCAGGGATGACCTTACAATCTTTACAAATTTTCCTATCTCTCTTCCTAATCATAAAAAAGCCAATTTACGATTTATTATTCCCACTTTTGAATGTGATCAAGTGTTCTTTTTAAAAAATATATATATTAGCTAATGTAAGATCATATGCTATCGCAAAATCCAATATAGTTTTTCCTTCTTCATTTCTTATTCCAAACTCATAACTCTCATGTACCTTCTCATATTCTTCATTTTTCACTCCTATATGTCTATTTAGATCACCTTCTATTAAAATTATTTCATTTGATAGAATATTTTATAATATCTCATCTAAATCGTCCCAAAATCTTGATTTGGTTTCTTCATCTAATCCCACTTAAGGTGCATATATGTTAATTACGTTCACAACTTCTTTCGCCACTACTATCTTGAGAGCTATAATTCTATACCCTTTCTAACTACTCCAACAACTTTATCTTTTACAGAACTATCTATAAAAATACCCACTCTATTTCTTGTGTTACTCTTTCCTGTGTACCATAACTTAAAACCTGAGTTCTCTATTATTTTTGCCTTCTCACCTATCCATTTTGTCTCTTGCACACACAAAATACTAATTTTTCTCCTAATCATCATATCTACTATCTCCATTATTTTACCAGCGAGAATTCCTATATTTCATATTCTAAATCTCAGATTATTACTTTTCTTATAATGTTTATTCTTATCCCACCTATGGTGTGAGAACTCTTGTCTATTTAACACTACACACAAGTTCTCATGGAAATGTAGCAGTCTTTGCCGGAACGTTATAGTCGGACCTTGCAACTCGAAGCCTTGCATATTTAGTACTACACCCGAGTTCTGAAAATGTAGCGGTCCTTACCGAGACGTTACAGTCGAACCCTACAATGCGTTCTTTCCGAGGAACATCCTAACATTAGCATAATAGTTTAGGGAAATGATTTGAAGTGTGAATTTGGGAGAGTGAAAATTATAGTGAATGACGTGCAATTAATGTGTACATATTCGATCATCGATCGGACACCACCGGCGGCCTCTGATTGCCGTCCCGAATCAAACTATACGTTGGGAGGACGGTGAACTCGTCAGGATCGCCGGTAACGGTGAACCCATCGAAATCGACGGTCAATGATGCGAGATCGCAATTGTGGCGATCCCCGACGTGTTCACCGTGCCCCCCAGGGTATAGTTTGGTTCGGAGCGGCGGCCGAAGGCCGCCGGTAGTGTCCGATCGACGATCGGACGTCGGACGTGCCGTCGATTGACGGTCAAAGTTTTCACTGAGGCATTCACTTTCACTGTGCGTATCATTACTCAATAGTTTAATGGATCCATTCAGTGAGTATTTGTCATCATTTTTTTACACTGGCTATAACCTAACGCAACCCTTTTCCTTTATCCGGACTTAGGACAGGCTAGCTATATATATGATTAGGTTATGATTAGGTCGTCACAGGCGGAGTTGCCCTACCTACAACTGTATCTTCCAAATGAGCTATGATAGGGAGAGTGAAAATGGGAGAGTGAATGGTTGAGTGAATGATGTGATACTTGAGTAAATGACGTGGCACTTTATATGCACACGTCTGATTATCGCTTGGACACCATCGACGGCCTTCGGCCGCCGCCCCGAATTAAACTATACCCTGGGGGACACGGTGAACCCGTCGAAGATCGCTACATATAAAATATCACGTCATTTACTCTACTATTCACTCTCTCATTTTCACTCTCTCTATCATTTTTCCTTCTAAATTATAACTCATCCTCTCATTTTGTTATTTCATTCTTGTTATTAATTATCATTCACATTGGTATCTCTTTGACTAATAATCTCTCGGATGATGTTTATGTCTAGGTGCGACAGAACTGTTGGCGGTAGAACTTAAGCTCGAATCATTTCAATTTGTACACAGACTTAAAATCGTGTACCCTGAACCTACTGACTTGATGGGATTGAGTTCATTGTTTTTCTTAATGGTTTATAGTATAGAATGGAGTGGACTCATAGACTTGAGAATTGGATGATCCGTACAGCTAGCTAACTCGACAAGTTTGATGCATATGATAGCTTAGTAGCCTGAAACAAGATGGACTTTAAAATATAAAGCATTGAGTATAAATACGCAATCATGGAAAGTCAGATGAAGCAAACTAGAAAAGTTACATCCATTTGGAGTCTCAATTAGGGTGATTCCTCATTTTTCAAGTTGGATTCTTTATGATAGAGCGTACAATATATTGATAGAAGAAATCGTCACAGACTACTATGTGGTTGAGCCATCGGGTACCGATATCATCAGTGATGAAGTCGTCACGTGTCTTCGTCCTACGATTTATCTTCGTTGACCGGTGGGGACTCTCGTTGAAGGCTGTGGGACAGGGTCGGTCAGCCAAGTGGATTAGTCGGGCGCAAGTCTAGATATCCCTTGTAAATAAAAAAAATAAAAAGAAAAATAGGGATGAGTAATCGGTTTAAATGGAATCAGTTAAATGGAAGATTGAATGAATCGATTTTTTTTAACCGATGGAACTTTTCAAAAAAAAACAAAAAGAACTAATAAAATATCGATTAATTTTGATTTTCGGCCGACATTATTAAATTTTTTGATTTGGTTCCGATTTAATTTGATTTAATTTATAATATCGATTTAATTTAGTTCTGATTTGGTTCGGTTCAATACATAATATCAATTTAGTTTGATTTCGATTTAATTCAATTCGATTTTATTTAATTTCTATTTGGTTCGGTTGAACTCATAATATCAGTTTAATCGAATCTCGATTTTTAAAATCTAAACTGAACAAATATAACAGATATTTCTAAAAAAAATAAAATTTTGAATTTATCGAATTAAACTTTTAATTTCGATCTACTCAATCGATTAATTTTATTTAACTGAACTTCTACTCACTTTTAGGGAGTGTTTGGGAGAGCTTTTACTTCTTAAAAAGTGATTCTTGTAGTGATTATCTTGAAGTTAGTAAGAAGCTAAAGCATGCAGTGTTTGGAAATAGAAGTCAAAAGCTGATACAAGGTAAAATTTGAGTGTTTGGTGAATAATCACTTTTAAGCTTAATTTTTAATTAAATGACAATAATATCCTTAAACTATCAAAATTAATTTTTTTCAATTATCTAAATATAATTTTGATACATGATCTATAATATTTTATATATTTAATATTATATTTTAAATATTATATCAAAATTATTTTTTTAATAATATATATATTTAAAAAAATATAAAGTTAATAAAAATATAAAAAATAATAAAATAATAAAATTTATATAAATTTATACAAATATGTATAAATTTTTTTGAAAATATAAATTATATAAAAGTATAATATTTTATTTAAAAATGTGATGGTAATTATGTAAAATAATAAATTTATTAAGGGTATAAATGTCAACTTTTAATTCTACACCATAAGCAAAAAAGCAGAAGCAGAAAAAAGCATCAAATTGTTGCTTCTAGCTTTTGAGTAAAAGTTGCAGAAGTTAAAGCAGAATCTGGCATTCCCAAACACTCAAAAGCACTTTTGCATGGCTAGAAGCTAAAAAGCAGTAAGCAGAAGCTCTCCCAAACACTCCCTTAGTCTCAGTAGCTTAGACCTAGAAGCTAAGGTTAAAGTCAAAGAGACATAAGATTTATGCGAGATTACGACATAATTAAGTGTGATAATGTGTGATAGGTAGGCAGGGGCAGACTAGCTAGAGTGACTTAATTGCGAAAGCTTCAATAGGAGAATATATGTCCTAAGTCATAATTGGCCAACTAATCCAACCTTATCAAGGGCAGAGTCACGTACAGTGGTACCCAGGATAGTTATTGAAATTTTTTAATATATGCAATTATTTACAAATTAAATTTGTGGCCTGTTTTTTATGAAACCATATAACTTACTTAATTTGTTGTCTTCTGTTTTTTATTTGTGGCCTTTAGAACATCTTTTACATTTCTCTCACGAATTGCTTCGTTTACACGATCTTACTAGCGCAACACTCATCGATTAACTAGTATATCATCGTTAATCAATTGATAAGAGTGGCTCACGACTGGTATAATGTTATTCTAGATGACTGCTTCAGCATCAATCAACAAGCCTAGATAGAGTCCAATGGACCATGGTTTTTTTTCCGATTCCTTTATATATGAATTGATCCTGAGACAAGTATACCAATTTTCTTATAAGTTATTCAATCCATTGAAATCTTCTAGGACTGTCAAAAATAACGGCAAATTGAAAAATAACAACACTATCAAAAATATTATTAAATAAAAAATATTTTCCTAAACATCAACTAGACATACTCTTATATAAATAAAAAATCTAAAAGCGTAGGAAGAAAAAATCTCAATGGAAGGAAAAAATCCTAATAAAAAGGAAAAAAAAAATCGAAACTTACTCAAATTCTAAAAATTCTAAACAGACTAAAAATCTTAAAATTACAAAATCATAAGAATTATCAAAAACATCTAAAATATAAAAACATTATAAAAAATTAATTTACTAAAATTAAAAAAAAAGATTCACGTAATCCTCTTATATCAGTGGATTGAAAAAACAATTTCTAAATAGTGTTAGGTGGTAGTCCGAAAGAAAAATTATCTGATACTAAATCGGTAAAATTTATTAGCAACTGCATTGAAATTTGGGAATCCTCAATGCAACTTTATTTTCAAAGTTGAAAAGCTAAAAAACAATTCCCCACCATCAATTCCATTCCAAAATACAATACCCTCGAAGTTCTTCATGCTAGTTAAACTCAATTTCAGCCAATGAATTGATACATCTACTCACAATGTTGAGTTCTTCTGCATGAGGAAGAACATCTTTACATGTTAATAGTGCTTTCATTGAGTCACTCCAATAGCATATAATCTATTTGAGGAAATGTTTAATTAGGTAGCAAATGAATTTGAGGTGATCAACTCGGCCCCACAGAGATTTTCCACCGGTCACAGGATAAATTGGGAAGCGTTCACGGTGGACAATCTAGAAGCTCAGCGTCCCAGGATTTATGCCTCATTTAAAAGAAAAATTCTTACAAAATACACCGTAACTTGTTTGAGAAAATTTTCAATTTGCATCATCAGATTTCCTCCTCCAAAATGTTCAGCCATCTAAAGGTGAATATTCAGAAGCACATCGAAGAGCAACCACATTTAAAGGATTCAACTCTATCCTCGCTTCATAACAAAACTTTCCAACTGTTTCAATCTTTTCATTTATATCTTGTTTAAGAAAAAATTTATCTAAATTAAAATAAAACAACTTATAATCCTTAAAATCTTATGCTGCTAAACACTGGGAGAACTATCTCTATAAATCTTCAAATATCTTGTCTTGGATGCTACGACCACAATGTAAAGTTTTCTCACTCGGAACCTATCTATTGTGACCACGATCACGATGACCATCTATGAGATCTAGAACTTGGATTTCAACTGACGCTGAACAGGATAACGATTATCCAGCGGACTATTAAATCTGTTGATTTACACATGAATTACGAAAAAAAAAAATTCTAGAATCTGTTGATTCGAAGAGAAATGTCTAAAATAAAAAAAAAAATAACGACTTTGTCAAAAATATTATTAAATCAAAAATCTCCTCCTAAACATCAACTAAATAGACCCTTAAATAGACAAAAACTCTAAAATGAAAAAAAAAACAAAGCTTAAAGAAAAAAATTGAATAGAAAGAAAAAAAAATCAAAAGAGACTCAAATTTTAAAAATTTTAAACGGACAAAAAATATTAAAAATAAAAAATAAAAAATATTAGAAATATTAAAAATATCTATGAATTAAAAAATTATTAAAATTAATTAATTAATTTAAAAAAATCTTAGAATCCTCATCAGATCCATTCAACCTGCGCCAACTAGGTGTCTCCCGTATAAACTTGAGATAGTACATTTCTAAATCGAATGCTAAGTCGACCTAGCAAATAATCGACTAATTATTATAGCCAAATGATATACATATCAAAGTGGCTTGCTGACAAATCTTGCATGCATATCCTTAGACTAGGAATTATAGGAAAAATTTCACGCGCTAACTAACACATCGATTAGTAATCTTTATAATTTATCTTTTTTATGTTGATCCTAAAACAAATTAACGAAGACGTTGGAGGAGCAAATCATATTTTACCATCAAGAATTACAGGGCTCATGTTGCTGGAATTTGAATGGGATGCTCTCCAATAGTTAAATTTCTTTCTAAACTTTTTTTAATCACCAATATGTTACATTAAAAGTATAAATATCTATCACTCTCTTTGCAATCAAAAAATTTTCATATAACTTTTTTTTATAGGTCTTGCATTATAAATCACATATCTATATTTATTATTTATTATTTAATATTTTAATTAATTATGTTCTTTAATTTAATTTATTTATAATTTTTAATTAATAAATTAATTAACTTATTATTTTTAAGTTAATTAAATTTATAAATTTTATTTAATATTTAATTAACTTATTATTTTAAATTTAATTAATTTATAATTAATTTCATTTAATATTTAATTAACTTATAAATTTTAATTAAATTATAGTCATTTGTATATTTTTAAAAAATTAAGCATGTTATATTAATTGTTATTAATCATTGACTCCATCCCCAAGAAAAAAAATAGGTTTGAAATATAACTACAAATTCCAAACCTCACCTCTATACTCATTAAAGCTTTTTTTTTTTTTGAGGTTTTTCAAATTTATAAAACGTAAAAAAAACTTGTATTGAAAATGCCCTTATGATTAATAAGATTATGTAACGTCGAATTTGAGATGATCGATCCGATATCATGAAAATTTTTCATTGATCGTCAAGGTATATCAAGAAGCGCTTATAACACACGATCTTAATATTTCACGATTACACGCCCCATTGGAGATTACACGACTAATTGGAGATTCCCTTAGCCCCATGACATTTTGCCACAGAGATTACATTTCGATCAATCCACGACTAATTGGAAAAATCTAATTATTATTATTTTTCCCTACACCAAGAGGAACCCATTCAAGTTATTTTTTCATGGAAAGGTTGGTCTAGCCGAGTTTCTTGAGTTGTATTTATCACCTTATTCGCTCATCAATCTAACAGGAATGAGATAGGAGTTAATGATTAATCAGGTTGGATAATATCGAATCTGAGACGATCAGTCTAGTATTACAGAAATTTTTCATCGTCGTTGTTCCGGAAGGAGTCATCGGCGATGACCAATCACTGAGGATCAGCCCCAGCCGGGATTACTATGTCGATGAGGAACTTAGGAGATCCTGCGAGAGTAACACAAGTGTTAGGGGATACGCCGGTGGGAGTCCGGCGGAGTCCACTCCGACGCTCAAGTTAGTAGGGTGTTAGTTGGAGAAAGAAAGACAGAATGTAGAGATGACCAGACGTAACCCTCCTTACCGGTTGAACTTCCTTTTATATCGATGTGGGCAGACTGGTTGTCCCCCCCCCCCCACTCCTTTATCGGTGTCATGACTCCGATACTTGAGCCACGCCCCCTGCTTTCGGTAATGAGGGGATATCCCTTGAAACCGTAGGCGCCGTTACCATTCTTTCTCTCGTTGAGCCAATTTTACAGGGGGTGCGTGGACTTTTTCTAGTCGGTATTTGAGGTCGGCTGTTGCTAGGACCTCATCTCCCGAGGTGAGCTCGAGAGTCTCTGGATGTGATATCTCCCGAGGTAGGCTGCCCGAGTGCACCCCTAAGAGGGGGTCCCGGGGCCCGAGAGAGGAGAGCAGGTCGCGTCCTTAGCTTCTTCATCCCCGTGTCTGGCTCAGACTACCCAGCCCCATTAGTCGTCATAGTAAATCGAGAAACACTCGTGATAGGTTATCCAGAAGCCCAACATCTCACAATTGTACATCCCATTTAGAAAAAAAAATTCCTAAAAAAATTCACCGTAGCTAAGATAGGACCAATTCAATGTGAACTTTAAAATTTTAAAGGGCGATAATTTTTTTACTTAGGATTCGGAATCGAGTTTTGTCAATGGTCATATGCAGCGAATTTAAAGACCTATATTTATTACATGGAACCCGTAATGGTTAAATTTCAAACCCAAAAAATCAATGTTTAGGCTCTAGTCCGAGTCTCTAAAGATTTTATTATTATTTTTAGTAATTTCTAATATTCATGAGTCCTAGTTTATTTCTACCCAAAGATTTTTTTTTCCCTGGAAGATTTTTTTCTACAATATTAAAATTGAGGTCCATATATATGGATTTTTCTTTCTTTCTTAGTCTTAAGATTTAGAGTTTATATAAGCACATGTTTAACTGCATATGAAGGTAACCCTCTATTAGAATAATTTTTTTAAGAAAATTGTTAAAGTTCTCTGTCTTTATTATTATTATTATTATTATTATTAATTGTTGCTTTCTTTTCAATTTCATTGTCTCATTCATTCGTCTATAAAATAATCACTATTCTATCCGACGTCACCGAATACACGAAGTGTTAAGAAAATAGAAATAGAGAGAATAAGAGAAGTAACAAAATAACTTTCTTGATTGAATAATTTATCTATGAGATATATACAATTTATACATATCCTATATCTTAGGATGCTTAATCAAATAAAAAATTAATAAAGAAACTGTCAATTAACAAATTCATAAAGAAATGGTAAATTAACATATTAATACAGAAAATATCTAATCTAATAATTAATATATATAAATTTGATTGTTGACTTATTAAATAACTATTCTCTTTTACCCCTGGATAAATTCAATGGGAGATCTCTGACGTTGAGTTTGCTTATTAGTCTATTGAAACGCGGTCTGGATAATGGTTTAGTGAAGCTATTAAGAATTTGATCTTGTGCAGAAATATAAGAGATCGATAATTGTTGAGTCGTTAGGAGTGTAAATGAGTCAAGCCGCTCGTGAACTATTCGAGCCTTGGTTCGAATAAAAGTTCATTCAATTAAGTTAACGAGCCGAGCTCGTTCCTAGTAGTATTTGGTTTGTGAGTTCGCGAACATGTTCTTTTAGAGGCTCACGAACATGTTCGTTAAGAGGCTCACAAGCATATTCGTTAAGAAGCTCGTGTATATATATATATATATATATATATATATATATATATATATATATATATATATCACATGCATAATAAATATAATAATATGTTATTAATTATTATAGTTAATGATCGAGCTCCAACTAAGCTCGTTTAATTTTTTAAATGAGCTTTTTTCGAACCGAGTATGAGCCAAGCTCGAGCTATTTAATTTTATTACGAACTGAGATCGAGCTTAAGAACTAAAACTCGTATCCTGCTCGAGTCTAGTGATAACGAGTTGATCCCGAACTCGAGCTTTTCACTGTTCGACTCAGTTCAATTCAATTACACCCCTATGAGTCACCACATACTCTCGAACAAAATGAAAATTAATTTTCGCATGTTATGTACGAGCATGAATGGCTGCATTTACTAAGAGATATGTGGCTCTAATATTATCACACCAAATTTTTTTGTGCAATATTTAATGCAAGATGAAGTTTAGAGAGAAGTGATTGAAGTTAAATAATTTTAGATGTTACATTTGCTATAACTTTATATTCAACCTCAATGCTTGAACGAAATACTGTAGATTGCTTTTTTCGAATTTCAAGAGATAAGATTTCGTTCAAGAAATATTGCATATCCACTAATAGAGTGTCTGTCTGTTAAAATACTGGAAATAGAGGGATCAGAATGCAAAGTTCCTAAACTTAAGGTCTATGGCAAATAGGCCAAAACCAGAGGGGCAAATTGCAAAAAGACCAGCATTAAATACATTTCCTTTTTTCTTCCCAAAAATTCGGTCGAATCCCTTAATTCCCAACCAAAACAGTCGAGTCTTTCCCTCCTATTTCTGGCGAGCCCTAGCGGAGTCTTCTTTGCCTCGCGTGTCTGGATCGCAGCCAAGCCCTTGGCCCTGCGTGCCCTAGAACACAGCCAAGCCCCTACGCCTTTGCGTGCCCTAGAATGCAGCCCAAGCGCTCTTTTTCTTCTCCGTCATCACGTGGAGGGAGTTCTTGGCTGATTGTGGCTGGATCGACGGAGTTCGAGCAAGGGGACGCCGGAAACTCTTGAGGTAAGATGTGATCCCTTCTGTTAGGTGTTGGATTCCTTCGGATGTTCTTGAAGCTCGTCCTTGTATTTGGCCGCGCGCCCTTGTTCCCTTGCGATTTGGAGGGTTATGTGTGTTCTGTGGTTGGGTTGTAGGGAATGATCCACGCAGGTGAGTATTAGGAGGTAAGACCTTGAAGCTTCGGCTATGGATCTTGAATTCTCTGTTTGTTGTTATTTTGTGAATTTCGGTTGTTGATCTGGGAGGCTGCCGAGAGCTGGCATGAAGGGATGAGGGATCTGAATTTAGGACTTGGTTGTGGTTGATCTGAGTTGGATTGGGTGTGGAATGCTTTGTTCTTGGTTTTCCATCTTTGCCGTGTGAGGATCTTGATGTGTAGGATTTAGTGTTTGAACTCTGCTGTGAGCCGAGTTCGTGTACCTAGGATGCCATCAGATTATATGCTTCCTGTTCTCTCCATTTTTGAACAGCCGAGAGGTGTTGGTTGGGTTTGATCTGTTCTGGAATGATCTTGGGTAGTTATGGGATTTTGGTCTTAGTGGGAGTTGTGATGGATTTGGATTGAAACTTGGTTTCGGTTAGGCAAATTGATCTTAGTTCTAAGGCTAATTTGGTTGGGTTAGGTATAGGTTAGACCTAAACTGAACCCAATGTTGATTGGTTGGGTTAGCTTAGTTAATATGAATATAAATAGAAGTGTGTAACTTAGAGAATCTGTGATTGTAGAAGTTAGCTAAGTTGTATTTGTTTTGATGCAGGACGCTGACATAGATCACGTATAGCGGATATTATTTCGGACTTCACTCGGAGGCGGGTATCTCTGACTTTTCTTTTAGATTTGTCACAGATATATATATATATACTTGATATGCTTGTTTAGCAATAGAGTAATAGATTATAGCATGACTCTTATGTTGGTTTTGCTGATGTTGTTTGTGCCACAACTGACATGTGATACCTATACCTTTAGGACTTAGGTTATGGTGCATTATCCATGATCCTTGCATATCATGTTGATATAGGTGGACTAGATAGTGGATGTTGTTTGACCAGTGTTATGCATCATCGTGCACTGTGCATCACTATCGATCAGGGGCCCCTTTTGGGTGAGCTAGGTCGATAGTCATATTGACCTACCCATACGGCCACTCACGGGTTAGTGGTTGACGGAGTGTGGGTAGTGTTCTCTGTGCTGCTTCGCTCGTGCACTCATGGGTTAGTGAATCGGAGTGTGATAGCAGGCAGATGTCCCTCCTTGAGTTGTCCAGATACCAGGAGATGAGAGGAAGAGGTCTCTCCCCCATTTATACGCATGTGGTAGGGGTAACACTCAGACAGAGATGTCCTCCACAGATGTCCTTAGGCTTATAGAGATATCGCTAGGATAGGCCATGGAGTAGGGGTGTTACACCGACAGCATTCCGTCTACTCGATCGCTCAGGAGTAGTGATGGCAGAGTATGGCCGACAGTCACAACCCTACATCGGAGGGTGGCCTCCGTTCAGCTTCCTCCCGTACATAGGTGACGATGTCTGACCGACGGCAGGGGTGACCATGTCATTGCACTTTGTGTATTCGTTTATTTTGCCCTCACTTGTGTTTGTTTTTACTTGATGTTGTATATGATTGACATGCACTTACAGGAGACCCTTATGTCTGGTCTTAGCGACTTGCTACATTGGTATGGTAGTTCTTATTTTTCTCTTGCAGTTGTTCTTATTACTGTCTATGCACGTGTTATTCCGATAGTCTATTACACTGTTGCTATCTTAGACTATCTTGTATATATATATGATGAGATATTCGCTGAGTTCTATGACTCACATCGTTAGCTCCTTGTTTTTTTTTCAGGATGATTGACTGGAGCGTGCCTGACAGCTTGTCCCAGTGCGCGTACTCGTCGAGATATTTTCGAGTTTTCCCCCTATTTTGTTGGTCGTACTTTTTGGTATTATTCTCAATGTTTGATACACTTTACATTTTCGTTGTTGCTTTTGTGTTGGGTTTCGTCATACTATACGGCGGTATAGTTGTACTTTTGTGAGCCATGATGGCCTTTACGCATTATGTTTTGTCGTAAGTCGGACCGGTCCGCAGTCAGGTATGGTTTATTCATTTTTATTTTATGTTCTGTCTTGAATTGAGGCCTGAGGCCCATTTATACTGCGTGGTTGTGATTTTTGTGATGTATGTATGTGTAATTGTCCCCCGGACAGGGGAGGTACTGTCCGATTTTCTATTGGACCAGCGGCTCCTGGGGTCTCGGGGCGTGACACTGTCTTCAAGAGAGTTTGCCCAACTCGCATCACTATATGCATGTAAATCTCGAGATGATTGTTGATATAAAAGAAGATCATGAAAAATAGTACTTTTGAGATAACGAAGTATTCTTTTCACATCTTCCCATTTTTGTTCAGTAGGAGCATACATGAAGTACTGACAAACACGATTTCCTGCAAAGGTAATATCAGGTCATGTAATAGTGATAGATTGTAAAGCTCCAACAATGTTTCGATAAATTTGGGTATCAGACATAACAGAGAAGGTGCAGAGAAATTAGTAATAGCAATTGGTGTAGAGACCGGACGTACTCCGTCCATATTAGCTCTTTGAAGCTTAGTAATATATTTACTTTGAGAGAGGACATAACCTTCTTCATATGGAATAAGTTCAATACCAACAAAAAAACGAGCATTATCTATATCTCGAATAAAAATTCTTTATTGAGATGATTTAATAGAGTTGTAATTGTTGGTACAATCAACCCAAGGTTGATCGGATAGATTATGATTTTAATATGTGTGTCAATATGATTAAGCTATGTTTTCATGTTGATTTAATATGTGTGCTTGAGTCGTGCAGGACTTTGTGAGTCACAAATGGAGTAACGGAGTGAAGCATCTGAGGGACAAGAGCCAAGGAAGAGGACTTCAAGGGCGAGCCGAGGAAGTAGACTTTAAAGGAATACACGAAGGATGGCATGGAGGCAAGCCGCGGGCTTGTGTGCGCATCCGAGGGACGAGAGCCGAAAGAAAAGAACTTCAAGGGGCAAGCCAAGGAAGTGGACCTCAAGGCATACGCGAAGGATGGACTTCGGAGTGAGTTTGAGTGAGTTTGTAAGCTGAGCAGTCGACTGCCAGAGGAAGCAGTCGACTGCTAGCGCAGAGTAGAAACTCACAGAAAGATCAGTCGACTGGTTCAGGCACCAGTTGACTGGTCTGCTCAAAAATAGAGACGTTAGGGTAGCCGTTGGTTGGGCATCAGTCGATTGACCCTTGGAGCAGTCGACTGGTGTCGGGGCTGAGTTGTTTGTTAACAACTCTCTCCACTATTTAAAGTGGAGCTTGAGACTAGGGTAAGGTTAGCTCTTCATTGTAAGATCATTCTTCTAGAGCTCAAGTGATCAAGCTCCAAGTTCTCAATCTTCCTCCCCAACCCCTAGCTGTATCTTGTAAGGAGGAAGAAGGATTGTGAGAGGTTGTTCTCCACTGAGAAGGAGAAAGACTTAACCGGAGATTGTCGAGGCGTGATCCACCGAAGGATCAAGGGTTCATCCACCTCAAGGACATGTCGTTAGGGATGGAAACAGGCCAGGCCAGGCCAGACTTTTACCTTAACAGGCCAGACCTATATAATAACAAACTGGCCTGAGTCTGGCCTGTGGCCTGTTATAGGCTTTGTTCTTGGCTTAAGTCTGACCTGTTCAATAGCCTGACCTGGCTTGCGGCCTGTTTACAAAGCCTGTAATTTAATTTGGTTGTCAAAAATACTTCTAATATATAAAATATAACAATTCAATTCGGTTATCCAAAATACTAATTTAACAAATTAGCTAAATATACCATAAATATATAAAATATGTATATTATAACTATAAGAGATTTATGGTGTATTGGCAAGTAAAGTGGTAGATAAGATTTTCCTTGTAAGAAGACCAAGGTTCGAATCTTTCATTAAGTTATTTTGACAATTTATATAATATAATTTTAACAGACCCAGGTCGGCCTGTCAGGCTTGACAATCTTTATATTGAGCCTGAGCCTGGCCTGATAAGAAAAACAGACTTTCAAACAAGCCTGAGTATTATTTTATTTTTAAATAGGCCAGGCCACAGGCCCCTAACAGGTCGCCTGTAGCGATCTCGGCCTCTATGGTCTCCGCAGGTAAGCCCTAGGCCCGAGACCCTACGGGTCTTCCCACCCCTGGCCAGTGGATTTTTGTCTTCCCCAGGATTCGAACTCTAGACCTCCAGGCTAAGTACTAAAGTTCCTGAATCCTGGTACCAAGTGAGCTGCATCTCACTTGGTACCAGGATTTAAGAACTTTAGTACTTAACCTGGAGGTCTAGAGTTCGAATCCTGGGGAAGGCAAAAACCCACTCCCAGGGGTGGGAAGATCGTAGGGTCGCCAGCCTAGAGGGTTGCCTGTGGGGACCATAGAGGCGGGGCCGCTACACCGCCTGACTTATTTCCATCCCTACACGCTGTGGAGTAGGAGCAAGCAATCTCCGAACCATGTAACCGGTAATGTGTTAGCATTGATTTAATTATTAGATTAAGCTTCCGCTTGTACTAACATTGTAGGGAGAAATTGAATTGGGGTGATCAAGCTATTTACCCCCTCTAGCCGTGCCATTGATCTCGACAGTAATGCCCTTTTGATCATTGTCGGTTAGTAAAATGTCATCCACGTAAATGAGAAAAAATAACATAGATCTGCCATTCTATTTATAGAACAGAGAAGAGTCAATTTTTATCCAGAAAATCCTTGAATTTGCAATCAGTCTGATAATCTATGAAACCATGAATGAGGAGCTTGCCGAAGATCATAAATGAATTTTTTTAGCTGGCAAATATGAGTTGGAAATTGTGGATGGATAAATCCAGGTGGTTGTTCCATAAATATTATTTCCTTAAGATTGTCACGAAGGAATGCATTAGTGACATCTAATTGTCGTACAGGCAAATTAAAACTAACAGCTACTGATAACAATAGTCGAATAGATGTAATTTTAATGACTGAGCTAATGGTGTCATTGATGTCAATATATGGTTTTAATTAAATCCTTTGGCTACAAATCAAGCTTTATACTGTTCAAGAGAACCATCAGCACGAACCTTAAGGCGAAATGCCCATTTAGAGCCCACAACATTCATAGAGGAAGTGCATGAAACTAGGCTCCATCTTCCATTGCGAAGAAGTGCATCAAATTCTGTAGTCATTGCACTACGTCAATTCAGATCCTTGTTTACTTGAGAAAAATAAGTTGGTGCAACAAATTTTGAAGAGACCACTAGAGCTTCTGGAAGAGGATATTGAGTTGTCTTTGGTGGACAACGTGCATAAATGTCGCATAAGGAAAGTATGTGACGAAGAGCATTATCATCTGAATCACTTGTTGTCGGTGACGAGGAAGTGGCTGACATGGTGATTTTGATGATTGACTTATATTATTTGAGGATCCAGAACTAGAAAACATATTATCTTCGATTGGTGAGACTTCTAAGATTGGAGCAAGAACTTGAGGTGATTCTAATGGTATAGGGGAGTTATTAGGGATCTCTGGAGCAAGACCTAATATGCTATCTCTTCTGATAATATTAGGTGGTATCAAAAAGGTGCCACTTGTATCTGGAGGAGAGATTGAGTAAGCTGCTAAAAAGGAATATAGACTCATCAAAAGTAGCATGTCATAAAATATATATCCGTCCTATTGGTATATACAAGCATCGATACCCATAGTGTAAATTGCTATAACTAAAGAAAACATATTGTAGTGAACGAGAGGTAAGTTTGTGTTTAGAGTAGGGGTGTGACCATAGATAACATGCCTAACCAAAGATTCGAAGGAGTTTGATTATAAAGTTTTTCCAAATAGAGTTTGATTATAAAGTTTTTCCAAATGACACTCATGATTGAGCAATGTGGTAGGAAGTCGATTTATGAAATATACTACAGTACAAACAGTTTCATCCCAAAATTTACACGGAACCGATGTATGATAAAGAAGAGCTAAGACAGTTTCAACTATATGTATATGTTTTCTCTCAGTAGAGCATTTTGCTCTAGAGTGTGAGGGCAAGAGACTCGATGAACAATTCCATAAGAGACAAGATGATGACGAAGAGCTTGATATTTTCCTCCCCGATCAAAATGAAGAGAGAGTATTTTATGATTAAAATATCATTGAACTTGGTTTTGTAAATGACAGAATATGTTTAATAAATCAAAATTTCTTTTCATAGGATAAAGCCAAGTATATTTACTAAAATGATCAATGAAGGTAACATAATATAGAAAATCTTGGTTAGATAAGATAAGTGTAAGGCCTCAAACATCAGAATGAATTATTTCAAGTGGAAAATTAGAAACATGATTGGATGAAGGGAAATGTTATACTTATGACTTTTAGATTCCATGCATGTCTGACATGAATGAGATCGAGAGGAACTAAAAGAAGTAGGTAATCATATCTATTTTTGATCGACTGAACAATACGAAGGGAAGGATGGCCAAGTCGAGCATGCCAAGCTGATTTATTTATGCATTCACCAATAAAAGCTTTAATTGAAGAATTTTGAAGATAATAAAGGCCATTTTTATTCCCCCCATGAAACAAAGTAGTATTTGTTCCTCTATCGTTTATAAGATAATGATTATGATGAAACTAAAAAAAAGACATTGTTATCAAGGTAAAATTGACGTGTGGAGAGTAAATTTTTAGTAATAGATGGAACATAAAAGATGTTGCGCATATGAAAAGTACGATTGAACAAATGAATCTATAAGTTTCCAAGATTAGTAATTTACAAATCTGAGTCATCGCTTACTTGTACCGTATCCAAACTAGTGTATGGTATTACTTCTATAAAGATATTGTACGTAGTTTGATATGATATGATGAGTTGCTTCAGTATCAATATACCATTCAGTGGATAAAAATTTTGAAGGTTCGCCATGAGTAGACACAGACAAGAGAACCTTATAATTAAGATAGACTTGTAAAATAGTTGATTGTCTTAAAGCTGCAGAACCACCAATAAAATTTGAATCAAATCGTCTAGGATATTGAATACCAATATATCCAATTTGAAGACAAATTTGACATCTTCTTAAAGCTAAAGGACCACCAATGAAGATTCTGTCAAGTTTTTTAGGACATTGAATACTAATATGTTCAATTTGGAGATAAATTTGACATCTCTGAATATCTGACATCAAAAATAAAAGTAACAAAAAAATAACACAAGTTGTTGTTGTTGTATCTCGGCTATTTGCTAAGAAAAATTGCAAGAGTAATAGAGAAAAGGCAAAACACTAGCCAAATGATGATTGAGTCCACGGTCAAAGGCATTGAGGTTGTTCCTCTTCTCCCCTACCATCCCGTCGTGAGTTGGTGAGTGATGGAGATGAGGAAGGAGGGTGGCAAGCAATAAATCTAGGAAGAAGAAACAAGGTATTTAAAAAAAATTCTCTTAAAAAAAAATAAAATGATGACAGCAAGCATCACATGGAAAAGAAGAAAGTCATCGCATAAGAAAAAATGACTAGTATGGTAAGAAGAGCTATGACTCTGATACCATGTTAACAAAATAGAAACACAGAGAGAAAGAGAGGTAACAAAATAAGGGAGTGTTTGATTTACTCCGTTTTCTATTTTCATTTTATGAAAAACCGCATTTTCTCATTTTCTAAAAAATAACTTTATTTCATTCTTTAGTTTTTCAGAAAATGCTATATTTTTTTTTAGAAAACAAGTCTGGAAAATGCAAACCAAACACGTTTTCTGGAAAATCGCATTTTCTGTGGAAAATGAAAATGAAAATGAAAAATAAGCGTACCAAACGCAGCCTAACTTTCTTGATTGAATAATTTGCCCCTGAGATATATAATTTATAGAGGTCTTAGGATGCTTAGTCAAATAAATAAATTATTAATTAACAAATTTATAAAGAAATCATCAATTAATATATTAATACAAC
The DNA here is from genome assembly GCA_024364735.1 of Boesenbergia rotunda. Taxonomy (NCBI): domain Eukaryota; kingdom Viridiplantae; phylum Streptophyta; class Magnoliopsida; order Zingiberales; family Zingiberaceae; genus Boesenbergia; species Boesenbergia rotunda. The sequence continues at coordinate 137,752 of JAGFNQ010004671.1, forward strand.
AACAACAACAACAAAGCCTTATCCCACTAGGTGGGGTCGGCTATATGGATCCTTTTACGCCATTGAGTTCTATCCCCTACTATATCATCATCTAGATTTAAATAAAATTTATCTTGTTTTATTGTTGCCAACCAAGTCTTTTTTGGTCTTCCTCTCCCTCTTTTAATGTGCGTATTTATCATAGTTTCACATCGTCTAACAGGGGCATTTATTGGTCTTCTAAGTACATGTCCGTACCATCTCAAACGTGTCTCCCGAAGTTTTTCTTCAATAGATGCAACTCCGACTTTCTCTCTAATACTCTCATTCCTTATTCTATCCATCCTCGTATGTCCACACATCCACCTTAACATCCTCATCTTTGCAACTTTCATCTTTTGCTCATGTGCTCGAGTCATAGCCCAACATTCAGCACCATATAACATAGCAGGTCTAACTGCCGTTTTGTAGAACTTCCCTTTAAGTTTTAGAGGTACTTTACGATCACATAAGACACCCGATGCTAATCTCCATTTCAACCATCCTGCTTGTATTCTATGTAAGACATCTCTCTCAATTCCTCCATCACTTTGCAAGAACGATCCTAAATACTTAAAGTTCTCGATTTTAGACAACTCATCATCTCCTATCTTAACAATTGTTTCACTACGTCTAGCATTGCTAAACTTAAATTCCATATATTCAGTCTTTACTCTACTAAGCCTAAAACCTTTCATTTCTAGAGTTTCCCGCCAAGATTCTAGTTTAGCATTTACTCCTTCACGTGTCTCATCTATCAAAACAATATCATCTGCAAACAACATGCACCATGGCACTGTATCTTGAATGTGCCTAGTGAGTTCATCCATGATTAGTGTAAAAAGATAGGGACTTAAAGCTGATCCTTGATGTAACCCTATCCTTATTGGAAATGCTTCAGTCAATCCACCTGAAGTCTTCACTCTAGTCGTTACATCTTCATACATATCTTTAATTAGGTCAATATATGTTACGCTAACGCCTCTCTTTTCTAGAATTCTCCATATAATTTCTCTTGGTACCCTATCATAAGCTTTTTCTAAATCAATAAATACCATGTGTAGATCTTTCTTTTGCTCCCGATATTTTTCAATTAATTGCCTAAGAAGATGTATAGCTTCTATTGTCGACCTTCCAGGCATGAACCCAAATTGATTTTCGGTTACCGTGGTCTCCTTCCTCAATCTTTTTTCTATTACTCTTTCCCAAAGTTTCATGGTATGACTCATTAATTTAATACCCCTATAGTTTGCACAATTTTGTATGTCTCCTTTGTTCTTATATAAGGGAACTAGACTACTTACCCTCCATTGATTAGGCATTTTTTTTGTTTTCAATATTAAATTAAATAATTTTGTAAGCCATTCAATACCTTTTTTCCCTAAACATTTCCATACCTCTATTGGGATATCATCCGGTCCCACGGCCTTTCCATTTTGCATCCCTTTCAAAGCTTGTTCTACTTCTGAAGTTTGAATTCTCCGATGAAAATTAAAATTTCTATACTCATTTGAAATACTTAAATTGCCTAAGTCAAGTTGGTCCCCTAAACTTTCATTAAAAAGTTGATGAAAGTAAATCTTCCACCGCTCTTTTATTTCGCTATCATTTACTAGTACTCTATCGCATTCATCTTTAATACATCTTATTTGACTAAGGTCTCTTGTTTTCCTTTCTCTTGCTTTAGCTATTTTATAAATGTCTCTTTCCCCTTCTTTTGTATCTAAATTTTGATATAATCGTTCAAAAGTTTTATTTTTTACTTCATTCACTGCTTTCTTAGTCTCTTTCTTGGCTATTGTATATTTTTTTAAGTTTTCCTCGTTCTTACAAATATATAATTCCTTATAAGCTATTCGTTTTTCTTTCACTTTCTCTTGTACTTTCTCATTCCACCACCAAGATTCCTTCCTTGGTGGTGCATGCCCCTTTGACTCACCGAGTACATCCTTAGCTACTATTTTCAACTTTGATACCATCTTATCCCATGTCGTATTAGAGTCGCTATATATTTCATCTAATGCTTGTATTCCTACCTTCTCCTTCAATATGTTTTGCTTCCCATCCTTTAACTTCCACCACTTAATTCTAGGAGTCGTGTATATTTTTCCTCTATTGATATTATAACTAAGGCGTATATCTAACACTACTAATCTATGTTGGGTAGTTAAGCTTTCTCCAGGGATAACCTTACAATCTTTACAAATCTTCCTATCTCTCTTCCTAACCATAAAATAATCAATTTGTGATTTATTATTCCCACTTTTGAATGTGATCAAGTGTTCTTCTTTTTTCTTAAAAAATGTATTAGCTAGTATAAGGTCATATGCTATCGCAAAATCCAATATAGTTTTTCCTTCTTCATTTCTTGTTCCAAACCCATAACCCCCATGTACTCTCTCATATTCTTCATTTTTCGCTCCGACATGTCCATTTAGATCGCCTCCTATTAAAATCATTTCATTTGGCGGAATGTTTTGTAATACCTCATCTAAATCGCTCCAAAATCTTGATTTAGTTTCTTCATCTAATCCTACTTGAGGTGCATATATGCTAATTACGTTCACAACTTCTTTCGCCACTACTATCTTGAGAGCTATAATTCTATCCCCCTTTCTAACTACACCAACAACTTCATCTTTTAAAGAACTATCTACAAAAATACCCACTCCATTTCTTGTTTTACTCTTTCCTGTATACCATAACTTAAAACCCGAGTTCTCTATCATTTTTGCCTTCTCACCTACCCATTTTGTCTCTTGCACACACAAAATACTAATTTTTCTCCTAATCATTGTATCTACTACCTCCATTGTTTTACCAGTGAGAGTTCCTATATTCCATGTTCCAAATCTGAGACTATTACTTTTCTTATAATGTTTATTCTTAGTCCACCTATGGTGTGAGAACTCTTGCCTATTTAACACTACACCCAAGTTCTCATGGAGATGTAGCGGTCCTTGCCGAGACGTTACAGTCGGACCCTGCAACGCGAACCCTTGCATATTTAGCACTACACCCGGGTTCTGGAGATGTAGCGGTCCTTGCCGAGACGTTACAGTCGGACCCTGCAACGCGTTCCTTCCGGGGAACATCCTAGCATTAGCATAATACTTTAATGGATTCATTCATTGAGTATTTGCCATAGTTTTTTTTACGCTGGCTGGCAACCTAACGCAACCCTCCTCCTTTATCCGGGCTTGGGACCGGCCATGACTAGGTCGTCACATTACATAAGAAAAAATGACTTGTATGGTAAGAAGAGCTATGACTTATCATGTTAAAAAATAGAAACAGAGAGATAAAGAGAGGTAACAAAATAACTTTCTTGATTGAATAATTTGTCCGTGAAATATATAATTTATAGAGGTCTTAGGATGCTTAGTCAAATAAAAAATAATAAATAAATTATTAATTAATAAATTTATAAAGAAATCGTCAATTAATATATTAATAAAAATTTTAATATCTAATAATTAATATATATAAATTTGATTTATTTTATTAAATAATTATTCTTTTTTAGGAAGTACCTCACAGCCGCATCTAGTGATTTAATTCAGTATTGCTTGGAAATGAATTTGCACAATGGGCATTCAAGTTAAAGCAGCAGAGATTAATTGAAAGCTAGCATGCACTTACCTTTGCAGAGTGTTAATTCATGCGCAGTTGGTTGGTGACCAAAAGAACTCGAGTAATTACTTTTAATTCCTTCTTGTTGTCGTCGTCTGCTTCAATCATGCAGACTGGCATCTAGTCACGCATACGTAACTCCATAAGCTCCATGTTTCAAGCAATACACACTAGTTACAACATTACCTCGAGCATTGCAGCTTGCTGCAATTGAATAGGTTCGTGTATACTTGCACATTATATTTAAGCAAAATCAACATATACTCTACTAAATTGTGCATTAATTAAGAATTTAATTAACATCAGGAAAAGAGAAGTGTAAAAGTTGTATGAAAAGCTGGATGCATGCATTCAACTCTCTTTCAATGAATGCCTGCGCCTGGCTGAGTATACTGATGTCTGATGACGTCAAAATCTTTCAATGAATTGCTAAGCTAGCTAGCTGACCTCTCTATATATATAACTCAAAATCTACAGAGAGAGATCTATATAGATTTGAAGGCATATATACATAATATATACGTGCCACCATGCCTCAGACTCCTTCAACAAGATGGTGTCCAACAGCAGAGCAGCTAATGGTGCTAGAGGAGATGTATAGGAACGGGATCAGAGCTCCAAGTGTCCCACAGATACAACAGATAACCGCATGCCTTTCCCTCTATGGCAAGATCGAGGGGAAGAATGTCTTCTACTGGTTCCAAAATCACAAGGCAGGGAGGGCAGAAACTCCACAGGCGACGACTCGGCCGGCAACTCCGAGTCGATCTTCTTCCACGGCAGAAGGCTCTTCTACTCATCCGTTCTTCAACTCAACAATCAAACCACACAACCAGGAGAAGAAGGAGGAGAAGAAGCAAGTTATAATTATACGTCAGCCGGCAGCTGCTCGGCCGCCAGACCGAGTTGCTGCAAGCCTCCGCTCAAGACGCTGGATCTGTTCCCCACCACGAGCACGGGCGTCATGGAGGATGAGTATGCTGCTCGTCCAAGTGCTCGTCTCGCACCACGTCAACCAACAAATTGATGTCACTGTTTCCACTTCGGATCCTCTGTCCCAAAAAATCTCTGTCTCGCTTCTCTCGCTCCCCCGACGACGGTCGGTGAGTCGTCCGATCATCGATCGGACACTATCGATAGATTTTGATCGTCGTATCAAATCAAATAATATCCTAGAAGAACGATGAACCGGTCAGAATCGTTGCAATTGTAATCTCGTCGGATTCGATGGTGAATCCGACGAGATCGCAATTGTGGCGATTCCGACGGGTTCACCGTACCCTCCAGGGTATAGTTTTGTTCAGGGCGCGACCGAAGAGTGTCGGTGGTGTCCGATCGGCGATCAAACAACTCAATGACCGTTGTAGGGAAACAGGACAGACGAGACAGACGATTTTTGGGACAGAAGATCTGCCCTCCACTGCTTCTTTATTGTTAATTAGTTTCTTTGTATCCGATTAGTATTAGTTTTTAATTTTAGTTAATTAATAAAACATATTAGCTTTCATATTTAGAGATATTCAAAAGGAAAATAAACCAACAAAGAGCTAGCTAGCTAGCTGTTGCGCTCGCCTTCGTAGGTCCCATGAGCCCCAACGGGTTAGATATTTACATGAATTATTTTTTTAATAGATTCTAGGATTAAATAAGTATAAAATATTTTATTAAATATTTATTTTTTTCATATTAAATATGTTAGGTTAGAGTAAAATACTCTCTTAATTTACTAGTCTATAATTTATGGTAAGATCGACGATATTTAATCTCGTAAGATGAACGATATCATCTTTTGCTCTAATACATAAGCTATCGTATTGTAGCTGCACCATCTTCCATGTGTACTATAGTACGTGTAGCTTAAACCTCGGCTGCTGTTTAAAAAAATCCCTCGCGCCTGGGTGTCTTAACCTGCCCAGCATTCACCGTGATTTATCCCCTCTGGACACTTGTGGGGCAGAGACCAGGGGGCCGCTAGGTTGGCGGTTCCAACCTTTTTGAAATATAGTACGTGTAGCTTGCCTCTGGGGTTAGGTGCAGCGGAAGGGTGATTAGTTGTCAACCCGGGCATACGTGATTCGATTCTCAGCTACGACGTATTTTGCAAGAATTTTTCCTCCAAATAAGGCGCGAACCCTGGGACGCTGGACTTCTAGATCGCCCACCGCGAATGCTCCCGATTTACCCTGACAATCGGTGGGAAACATCCGTGGGATCGGACCGGTCGCCCAAGGTTCGACGTTAACTAACCTTGTTAATCATTTTTTTATAGTACGTGCGGCTTACCCCTTAAATTTCTTATATTTTAGGTTTTTCCCTCGGGACTATGGTGCAGTCAAAGGACGACTAGTTATCATCCCAGGCATCCACAGTTCGATCCCTAGCTGCGGCGTATTTTGCTGAAATTTTTCCTCTAAATGGGGCACAAACCCTATGACGCCAGGATTCTAGACCGCTTGCCACGAGCGTTTCCCGATTTACCTTGGCGGCTAGTGAAAAATTTCCATCGGGCCGGGCCGGTCGCCCGAGTTTCAACGTTACCCAACATCGTTAATCATTTTTTTTAATAGTACGTGCAGCTTGCTCCTATGAGCATAGCATAGCTGAGATGGTAAGAGGTTGGTAGATTGTCACTAGAACTCTTAGGTTCGAGCCACGGGATTGATGGGGCGTAAATTCTTGCACACTATGTAAAAAGTCTTCCCACCCCCCCCCCCCCAAATGCAAACCTCTTGCCTTCTCAATCATCGTGATTTACCTCCTCCGTGGTGGTCTTGGGATGGGTTGGCGGGGTGCTGAGGACGAACGTTTCGCCTTTTTATCACTATAGTACGTGCGGCTTACTGTGTAGGATTTGTGTTAAATATATTGTTGAGATAATCTATGATCCGTGGGATCATGTATTTTGATGTTTGGGCAAAATGTTTAAGTTAGGTTCACCCTTGTATTTGATATGCATAGACGACTTCGGGCCCGGTAAAGGATGGTGCGTCCGAGAGACCGTGAACAAGACAGGAACGATGAGCCGAGGGAAGTGCACTTCGAGGCATATGCGAAGGATGACATATGGAGACGAGCCACGAACTTGTATGCATCCGAGGGACGAGAGCCAAAGTCGAAGAAAGCTTGAAGGCAATAGGTCGAGGCTGCAAGAAGAGTCAAGTGAGTCATGAGGGTCTGGGTGCTGAGTGAATTGTACTCGAGATGGGAAACCCTAGGTTCAGGGTTTGGTCAGTCGACTGATGTGAGATTAGTCGACTGGTAGAGCTCATAAAAAGATCAGTCGACTGATCTTCTATATAGTCGACTGGTGTCAGCTGGAATTCAAACGTTTGGTTGTAATATTCAAATTCGCCTGGATCAATCGACTAGTATTGGAACCAGTCGACTGATAATGGCTAGTTCAGCACGACCATTATTTAAGGGAGCTCGGTTTGGCTGGTTATGGTAGACGAAATTGGTTTTGGTTAGAGGCCAATTAGTAGTCATTGTGCTTAGAGGTCTTGTGCGGGTTGTGGCGAGGTTTCTCACCTACAAGGAGCTACACAAGCTAGCCGGATACATTTCGAGGAGTCATCCACCGACGGATCAGGATCGTCCACCTTACGAATAGCCATGGAGTAGGAGCTTTATCTCCGAAACATGTTAAAGGTCAAACCCTAAATCTTCTTTCGAAAAATTTTCTAGATCGCATCAAAAGTGTCGGATTTAACACTGTTAATTGAGATGTTGTTTTGATAGTGGGACCGCTTATCAACACAGTGGTACCATGCCTCTAAAAATCGCTTAGGAGGTTTCTAAATATAGGGTCGTTTCGGCGGTAAGGTCGGTCACTATAAAAAGTTTACCCAAACAATTTTACTCCCGGGGTTATGGTGTAGCGGTAGAGCGACTAATTGATATCTCAGGCATCCACGGTTCGATCCCTAGCTACGATATATTTTGTAGAAATTTTTTCTCCAAATATGACGTGAACCCTCGGACGCTGGACCTCTAGACTGTCCATCATGAACGCTTCCTGATTTATTCTAATGATTCATAGTCAGACCGATCATCCAGATTCGACTACGATCCAAAATTTTGTCTCTGGAGGCTTGGAAATTGGAACACTGTTGTATGGTTCTCGCTGCTATTTGTTAATTGGGATCATCGCCTTCCAACAGGGCAAGCAACATCTTTACTGATCCCAACTGATCTCTCTCTCTCTCTCTCTCTCATTCTGTATTTTGTTATCTCAATTCTCAAATCTCATTGGATATTAAGTAAGAGGCTAACAGAGCAGGGTTGGCCTTCTTGTTTGCCAATATCTGATGGAGGATATGATTACATTAGCTTTTTATCCAGTAGCAGACAACAAATCATATAAAATCAATTAACAGCACGTTTCCGATGGCCCATTCTCCAGCATGCTTTAGATACTAAAAATATTTTCTAAATAAATCTTGTTTGTTTATGAGCGACAAGCATATTCTTTTTTCCTTTTAATACAAGTCTTTGGATACTTGTGCTCAATATGACTGCTTATGCAGCACGGATTCCATCGATCCAAAATAAACTTGGATAGATTCTACTGTACCAATCGATCGATGACAGTGTTTTTGCGTCGCTAAAATCCCAGGTTTTGGGGACGTTGGAGCACTTCAATGATTTTCTAAAGATGAAGGAAATGACATGCAGCTCAAGTTGTGAATGCTAGCCAGTTTGAGAGAGTGAGAGGTGGTTCGTCACATCTCCTACTTTGGCTTTTCTTCGAGTTTAGTGGGGGAGACAGTGTTCATGACTTGTATTTATTAATCTTGTAGTTGGCTTTCTATTTATTAATCGGTTGGGATACAATCAAAGTCTATCAAAAGATCATAATTTTAAAAGATAAAAAATATCTTTATTGATATGATATCTTTTGGGAAGAGCCTAAGAATAAAATCATGAAATTTAGATCTAAAGTGGACAATATCATGTCATTGTGGAGATATACAAATTCTAGGGTCTCAATAGATAGTATCAAAGCTCATGGCCCAAACTAGGTGTCATGTGGAAATCTTGAACGAATTTGAGCAAAGAGCCGGAGCAGTCAAAAGTAATTGGATGCTTGGAGGGAGTCCTGGAACAAGTCAAGAGTGACCGAATGTGGAGGCTCATGGGGAGACTCGAAGACTCAGAAGTCCGGAGCAGGTTAGATGCTCGCAGAGAGGTTCGGAGGCCCGGAGCAGATTAAAAGATGACCGGATACTCGTAGGAAGGTTCGAAGGCCCAGAGCAGGTAGGATGCTCGCGGAGAGGCTCGAAAGTCCAGAGTAAGTCAAAGAGTAACCTGAACAGACCCAAACCATTAGGGTAATAGTGGTCCTTACAATCAAAGTTTCATATTGGTAAAAGATGTAAAAGATCATGAATTTAAAAGGATGAAAAATATTTCCATTGATATTAAACCTTTTATAAAGAACCCGAGAATTAAGCCACGAGGACTTAGATCATCGTGTCATTGTAGAGATATAAATATCCTTGGGATCTCAGCAATACCCTTGCTCTATTTATAAAGGTTGTTCATTCTTACTCAGAATCCAAGCCTTGTTAGCTTCCATGGCCATAGAAGATACGTTAATGGCAGAAGAAGACTACATAGACATGGAATTCAGCTCTTCTTCCCCGATTGAATTCGAATTTCAAATGAGTTCCAATCTAGACGACACCGAGCAACCTGAGACATCCCCTGCCGACAAGCTCTTCTACAGAGGCAAACTACTTCCTCTCCGCCTGATTCCATCCCTCTTGGAAGGTTCGGTGCAAGATCAGATTGAAGAAAAGAAGGCCACGAGAACCCCCAAGACAAGTGCGACGACAACTCCATACATGTCCTGCAATGCCTCCCCCGCCGCGTCTTGCTTCGTCGGCAAAGAGATCGGGCTGGAGGACTTGTTCCATGACTGCTCGGAAGAGCTGATCATCAGATCACATTCCAAGAAGTCATGGAGCCAGAAGCTCAAGGCCTTTCAAGAAGCTGCCACATTTGGTTCTAAGCTCAAAGCTTCAAAAGCATATCTCAAGTCTCTGTTCCACAAGCCTTGGCTTTCAAAAGTCAAGGAGTGCTCCAAAAGCAAAGGTAAACTCATGGAAGAACAAGATCATAGCCATAGGAGATCCTTTTCGAGTTCAAGTAGCTGGCTGTCGTCGACAAAGTCTTCAAGCTCTTCGTCGCGCAACTGGTCTAAGTCAACTTCCTTCTCGAGCGCGAATTCGACTGAACTTAGCGGGCAATCGGTGCTGAAGAGAAGCAGCAGCGTGAATTCGGATGTGGAGAGGTCGATCCAAGGTGCGATTGCTTATTGCAAGAGGTCTCAGCAAAAGGATTCTTTGAGGAAGACTGGAAGTGATGGCGGATTTTGTTTGCTTAATGTTACCAAGATTTCGCCAGATTGTGTCCTCACGGGGATCCGGAGTGGTTAGTACATGGGGGTGTTGTCTAAGAGGTCCTGTGTTCGAGTCGCGCGAGGCGCACTGGATTAAAACTCTGAGCGTTTGGTGTATCAATTCTCGGCCCAACTGTGCACTAATTACTCCGGGGACCGTGATTTACCTCCCTCGTGATTGCCTTGGGACGGGTGCGGCGGGGGCGCTGGGGGCGAGCAATTTCGCCTTTTTGTCTAAGATTTCGCCAGATTGTGATCATGACAAGCTTTGATTTTGGAGGGAGTGGCAAGGAACATAAATGTAGTCTGTTCTTGAGCATTCAATGAAAACCCAGGTGTTACTGAAATTCTATAGATTTCAATGATCTCCCGGCTCTATCAGATATCATTCATTTTATGAGGTCTTAATATTTGAGCGATGGTGGATGATCCGGTCAGATGGTTGACTCCTAGTTGACAGGTCATTTCTTCGTGGTTGATGAGGATTCGCGGAGACAAGTTGATGGCTGGGCCGACGCCGCGGCACTTTGCCCGCCGGTCGGCCAAGGAACTCACCTGGTTGAACCAATCGAAGGGTCGGCTAGAAGGCGCAGCATGTGACAGTCGATTAGGCCACAAGGGGAAGCCTAACCAAGGTTTTTGCCCTATCTTTTGTAACCATGCAAGGAATAGTGACCCCGAACTTGCCAAACGACTAGCCCGAGTCACTGGGGCGGTCGGTCGGTCGACTCCTCAAATCGGCCGATCGGGTTGGGCCGTCCGATCTGAAATCACGAGTCGTAATAAGCTCTTGCGGCTCTCTTACACCTCTCTAAGGGTCCGCTCTATTGACTGTCTGGTCAACGGAGCTGACAAGAGGCCAAGAGGGATCGTGAACCGTCAAGAATCTCGTACAGAAGATATCATTTAATTGTGAGAAGACATAAAGGTGAAGACATAAAGGGATTCACAAGATCATGTAATTACTGTGAGGGCACAGATGTATGTCTTACGCAGCCCAAAGAGGATACCATTATCAAGGATAAGTCGAATAGACACTTGGAGGTGACAGGTGACCGAAATTAAGGCAGCTCGGCCCTGGTTTTTGCTACCAAATCGTATCATAAGATCCGGTCATTAACACGATGTGATTACTTGGGCAAGGTTGGTCTGCCCAAACTCACTATATAAGGGTCTCTATGTCTTCACGCGTAAGTATGCGGGACAATTCTCATTCACTATTTAGGCTATCATCTTCTCTTCCCGTCGGAGCCTGACTTAATAATCAGAGTGTCTGCATCGGGGACCCCCTCAGCTGGCCTCTAATGGACTTTTTCCTCGTAGTTAGCTTGGGTTCGTCATCCATGGCCGAGCGTCCGACCGGAGGGTCAGCGGTTCGTCTTCGATCAACATCTCAGCCTTGTCATGTGTTGGTTGTCCACCCTCACTTGCCGACATGATAAGTGGAGAAAATGAATGATGAAGTGTACCTTCCATATGAACATCTAGAGAAGTAAATCTTGAGTAGTAGATCACTTCTTGAGTAGTATATATATATATATATATATAAAACGTGGAGACAAATAAAGCTGAAATTAAGCAAACATGTCACTGAAAGGGTTGTCATTATCAAAGTGGAAGAAAGAAACGCACCCCATACAACCGATATTGTTGAGCACTTGAAGCCAGGGTTGGTGGACTAATCAATAATAAACAATGTAATCTATAATAAACAATGTAATCTAATCTAATGCATCACAGTGTTCCTGTTGAGTAAAAGGATTAAAACAGAAAGGTGTTTTTTGAGTTTGAGAATCCATTTCGTAGTTAAATTGGAAGACTAAGCAGTTTAATCTACAAGCTAAAAGTGAAGTTAGAGAATTTAGCAGAATTAGGGCTGTACAACTAAAAGTGAAGTTAGAAGAACTAGAGGAATTGGAGTTTGAAATCAGGTGCATTAAAAGGCCTATGTATAGTATATTGTGTAGTGCATGTATAAGTAAGTTCAGGACTAATTTTTTTTCCTCTTCAATTTCCAATTACTTGTCATTTGGAGCATGATATTGGCTATTCGAAAAAAAAAATGATTAACGAGGTTTTTTCAACCTCGGGCGACCGGCCCGGCCTCACGGAAGTTTCTCACCGAATGCCATGGTAAATCGGGAAGCGCTCGCGATGAGCGATCTAGAAATCCAGTGTCCTAGGATTCGCGCTCAAGTTGAAAAGATTGATGAACAAGGTGTTAGATAATAATTATTATATAATATTATTTGACCTAAAATTAAATAAACATGTGAATTAAAATTTAAGTAACTTCATTCAATTAAAGTTACAAATGATACATACATATAAAATTAAAATGAAAATAATGCAATTTAAATTACTAATCATATGTAACTCACCTTATAAATAATTATTATTATTATTTATAACGGATTCAAATAATAATAATAATCATTATAATCGATGCATGATAGATGTATGAAAATGAGGATCTTATACATATATTGGTCCTCTCTGCCTATAAATTGAAAGTATAATAATATCCATCGTATTAAGAATTGAGTGCTTTCGAAAAGAAAGAAAGAAGAGAGAAATCATATATGCAAAATAATTGCATTACAATGACTTTTCATCAAGCTCAGATATGTAAAATATATAGATTTTAAGATCCATTTCATAAAATAAATATAATGATCATGTAAACTAATATGTGGTATCAGAGCTTTCGTTGTGAAATTTATATGTTTTTATATATGAATTAATTTTGATGAATTATAAATTAATATATGCATTAATGATGTGAAACATATAATAAATTTTTCTATTAATTACTTTGAATATCCAAATTCATTTATCAAATGTACACTGATTCTGAAAAAGTTTAAACCATTAAACATATTTCTATTATAGGAAGTTGATGTTTGTGGTTAATAGGAAGTTTAAAGACCAAAACTATTTTCAGAACTTTAGAAAATTTTCAAAATTTTCAAAACCATTAAACATATTTCTATAATAGGAAGAACCATTAAACCATTAAACATAAAAAATCTATAATAGGTTTAAATGATAACCAGTATCTAAAACCAAAACCTATTTCATTCATTTATCAGAAAAGTTTAAACCATTAAACATAGTAACAGAAAAAGCTTACTGGTTTTGGTTTTTAGATACTGGTTATCATTTAAACTTATTATAGACTCTTTATGTACCTTCAATTTCGAGGAATCTTATTTCTCTTTCAAAACTTGATGTTTGTGGTTTTGATATTAATTTTGTAAAAGAATTCAAGATTTATTGGTTCTGAATTCTTAATGATGGTTTATATAAATTAAAACTTGATAATAAATTTGTTGAATCTTTACTTATTATGCATCAAAATATTAGAATTAAGCGAAATATACTTAGTGAAAGTTTCGCTTTCTTGTGGCATAAGCGTTTGGGTCATATATCCAAAGAAAAATTAGAAAGATTGGTAAAGAATGAAATTCTACCAAAATTAAATTTTACTGATCTTGGCTTATGTGTGGATTGTATTAAGGAAAACAAACCAAACATAACAAGAAAGGAGCCACAAGAAGCACTCAGCTTCTTGAAATAATACACATTGATGTATGCGGACCTTTTGATACTTCATCTTTTGATGAAGAAAGTATTTTATCACTTTTATCGATGATTTTTCAAGTTATGGATATGTTTATTTGCTTAAAGAAAAAATCTTAAGTAGTAGATGCTTTTGAAATCTACGTTAATGAGGTTGAAAGACAATTAGACAAGAAAGTGAAAATTGTAAGGTCAGATAGAGGAGGTGAATACTATGGGAGCTATGATGAAACAGGACAACATCTAGGTCCATTTGCAAAACTTCTTGAAAAATATGGCATATATGCACAACATACTATATCATACACACCTCAATAAAATGGTGTGGCAGAAAGGCGTAACCGCACATTAATGAATATGATTAGAAGTATGATCAGTAATTCATCATTACCTAAATCATTGTGAATGTATGCTTTAAAAATGTCAATATATTTACTTAATAGGGTTCCTACTAAACCAGTTCCAAAGACTCCTTTTGAGTTATGGATAAATAGGAAACCTAGCTTAAGACACTTGCATGTTTAGGTTGTCCAACAAAAGCAAGAGTTTATAATCCACATGAAAGAAAGTTAGATTCTCAAACAGTTAGTGGGTACTTTAATGGTTACGCAGAGAAATCTAAAGGGTACATATTTTATTGTCCTAACAATAATCCATGGATAATAGAAATTGGTAATGCAAAATTCCTTGAGAATGGTGAAGTTAGTGAGAGCGACGAACAACAAAATGTGGATATAAAGCAAGTTAAAGTAAATATTCCTTTATCTAAAAGTATTCCTTGATCTAGTATTGTTCCAAAAGTTGTCTCAGTTATCAATACTGAACAACATGATGAAATATCCATTGAAGAAACTAACTCACAAAGATTTGATGCAAATAAGTCGCAAGAAATAGCATTAAGAAGATCTCAAATAATAAGAAAAATGTTATTTCAAAATATTATGAAACTTATTTGCAATAATTAGATTATGGAATTTTTGAAGATCCAGTTTCATTTTCATAAGTCATAGACAGTTTAGAGTCAGATAAATGGATTAAAGCAATGAAAGAAGAGTTGCAATCCATGTATGAAAATAATATTTGGGATATCGTTGAATTGCCAAAAGGTTCCAAACGAGTTGGATGCCAATGGGTCTTTAAGACTAAACGTGACTCGAATGGTAATATTGAACGATATAAAACTAGATTTGTTGCTAAAGGATACACTCAACAAAATAACATTCATTATAAAGAGACATTTTCACCTGTCTCAAAGAAAGACTCTTTACATATTATCATGGTACTGGTGGCTCATTATGATTTAGAGCTACATCAAATGAATGTGAAACAGCCTTTTTGAATGGAAATCTTGAGAAGAAATATATATGGACCAACTTGAAGGTTTCTCAATTAAAGGAAAAGGTCATCTAATGTGTGAACCTAAGAAATCAATATATGGACTTAAATAGGCTTCCAGACAATGGTATATTAAGTTTAATGATACCATCACATCTTTTAGTTTTGAAGAGAATGTTGTAGATCATTGCATATATCAAAAGATCAGTATGAGCAAAATTATATTTTTAGTACTATATGTTGATGATATTTTACTTATTGCAAATGATTTGGACATATTACATAAGACAAAAGATTTTCTTTGTAAGAATTTTAAAATGAAAGATATGGGTGAGGTATCCTGTGTGATCGAAATTGAAATATTTTGTAATAGAACACAAGGACTGGATTGTCTCAAAATGCTTACATTGAAAGAATTCTACAGAGATTTAATATGGAAAAATGTTCAACTGGAATTTCTTCAATTCAGAAAGGGGACAAATTTAGCCTTATGCAATGTCGAAATAATGATATAGAGCGAAAACAAATGGATTCAATTCCATATGCTTTTGTTGTTGGAAGTCTAATGTATGTACAAACCTGTACAAGACCGGATATTAGTTTTGCGGTTGGAATACTCTGCAGATATCAAAGTAACTCCGAAATTGATCATTGGAAAGCTGCTAAGAAAGTTTTAAGGTATTTTCAAGGCACCAAGAATTACATGTTTATGTACAGAAAAACTAATCACTTGGAAGTGATTGGTTACTCAGATTCAGATTTTGTCGGATGTATCGACAGTAGAAAGTCCACTTTTAGTTGTTTGTTTCTTCTTGGAGGAGGAGCAGTATCATGAAAAAGTGTCAAACAATTTGTCATTGCATTATCCACAATGGAAGCAGAATTTGTGACCTGTTTTGAAGCCACAATCCATGCATTATGGTTGCGAAATTTTATTTTAGGACTTGGAATTATAGACACTATTGCCAAGCCGCTGAAAATTTATTGTGATAATTCTGCAGCAATGTTCTTCTCGAAAAATGATAAATACTCAAGAGGTGACAAGTATATGGAATTAAAATATTATGTTATTAAAAAAGAAGTTTAGAAACAAAGAGTGTCTATTGATTATATTAGAATGGATCTCATGATTGCAGATCCGTTAACTAAAGGTTTACAACCAAAATATTTAAGAAACATGCACGTCGAATGAGTCTTGGTTGTACTTTGAATGATTTATTAAGTTGGCACTGTGAGCTCACTTATGTGTTTCTGATATATAGTTTCTAGCGATAATGTGCACATTACTATGTTATAACATGAAGTGTTTAGAAACAATATTGTGGACTATTATAAAATTATATGTTCATTTATAGACCTAGTATAATAGGATGTTGATGTTTGTGGTATATAGAAAGAAGTATGTTATATAATATACAACCACTATAACCCGCATTTAGTATTCTATTATACTAAGGTGATTATGATGTTATAAGAGGATGAGTTTTAATTCTATCTAAATTTTAGGTCAAGTGGGAGAATGTTAGATGATAATTATCATCTAATATTATTTGACCTTAAAATTGAATAAACATGTTAAATCCTGAAATTTTAAAGGGCTTAGTTGTAAATTTTAAAGGGCCTAGTTGTAATTTTCCAAACCTGCTGGGCTTATTTGCAAAATTGCCGCAAATCAGTTATAAAAATCCTAAAACTCAGTCGTGCCCTAATATCACCGAACCCCCTCTCCTCTGCCGCAGCCGCAGCCGCAGCGGTTCCCATCGCCCGACGCCGCAGCCGCAGTGGTTCCCAGCGAGCGCCGCCCCAGCCGCAGTGGTTTTCTCTTCATCTTCTCCACGGGTTGCGCAGGTGCTGTGCCCTAGCCTCTCCTTCTCCATCTTCTTCTCCGGTGCGCGCGAGAGCAGAGCGCAGCCGCCCTCGCGCGAAACCCTAGCCGATCGCCGCCCCTCTTCTCCGGCCACTAGCGCGACGCGATCCCTCTTTCTCCCGGCCGCAGATTGCAGTCGACCTCTCCTCACTACAGAGGTTGCGCCGCCACCTTTTTGCTCCACGCGCGATATCCTGGTAGCCACCGAGGTAAGGATGAATTCCGGTGAGATTTTAGACAAATTGGCGATAGCATTGTTCAGGCCAGGATAGATGAAACTGATTATTGGTTTGATTTCTCCTTTGATGGCAAACCCATGAGGTGCTCAAACTGCAGCTGTGGCTTGTGGTTTTGATATTTCATATTATGCCTATTTTTGTGAAGTATGATCAAGTTCTAGAGTTATATAGTTGTGCTGTAGATAATATATGAAAGTGAAATTTCGCTGTGAACTTGAAGTGCGTTTGTTAGCGAATGAGTATCTGTGGTAGTAGTGTATGTGTAATGTCGTCTGTTTGTAGCTAGCACCATATGGTATAGTTATATTGCCTATAAAGCGATATGTTTATGTGTATAACAAGAGAACAACAGTTAGTGTTCGTGGTATAAGAATTACCTGTTGATTTCGAATTTATTTAAATGGAACAATTAGAATAAATCTAATTATGTGTTTTATTTAGAATAATTAGCTAGTCATTATCTTTGAAAATGGCTAAATTATATCCGCAATACAGGACCCTGATTCGGACTCGTTCGGTTGATCGTGAAAAGTCCTCGTTTAAGGAATTCTACAAGTAAAAGGCGGGTACTTCTCCTTTGTACTCGAGTAGTTCTTTTACCTTAAAGCATGGCTAGTTATGTCTTATAGGTTGCTTGACCTTGTTCTTTGTCGTTATTTATAAATCGCCGTTGAGACTTATTCTTCGTTGATCTTTGAGTATTCCTAAATTCGTATCTGTACAGTACTCGATTGGTTTTCTGTTCTGTGAAGTACCGCTTGTACGCGAGTACTTAGAAGTCCATTAAACACAGATAGGTTTATTTGGCATTAGAAATACCCTACCTAGTAGTGTAGGTGCATAATCGTTGGATTTCGGTTTCGGGTTGGTTGTATCGATGCATGTTTTACTTGTGGGATTTTTATTGCATCGTTGATTCTCCGGTTATTCGTGCATCGTATATCATGCACCATACTTACACGTTGCATACTAACGACTGTTGGCTTACATTTGGTTAAGTCGTCGTTAGTCATATTGTTGCTCGAGTCGCTCA